>NQII01004780.1:99138-149584 GCA_002778355.1 Clitarchus hookeri | reverse complement strand
GGCTAGCAGTGTTGTTTATGGCGGCGGAGGGCTGAGGGAGAAAGAGAATGGAGAGGAGTGTTGATGTAAGAGCGAGAGATGAGAGAACAGACTAATCGCATACACTTTTCCCTCCAAACATCATGGAACAGTTTAAGACTACCACTCCTTAATTGTTTTTCCTGTATAGCACGCACCCCCAAAATTTTTTCTTTTGTGTTGGGAAGAAGGGGGGCGCTATACATGAATAAATACCATAGTTATTTTTGTAACAACAGAGTTTTGCCATTGCTGTGTACAACCAAGAACCNCGCTATACATGAATAAATACCATAGTTATTTTTGTAACAACAGAGTTTTGCCATTGCTGTGTACAACCAAGAACCAAGTAATTGTTGTTAATCCAAAACCGGTGGAGTCAAACCTCAAGAACCAATATAAATTGGAACCGAAGAACTGAACCGACCCATCCCTACAAAAAATACAGATGGCGGAAAATACTGCATTTACATGCTTACCTGGTACATATTTTTGAAGCCAATTTTTCAAGGACTCGTCTGCCTTTTCAATAGGTATGTTGGCTGCGAGCAACATTTTTGTGAAGTCTTATTATAAACTCTTGTTTATTTTGTTTCGTTGTCCGACTTCTATCAATTGCACTTACAATGCTCAGTTGTTTGGGGTGCTATTGTTTTTTAGGTAGAATTCTTTTGTTCGTTTGTGCGAATCACCTTGTACATGTTTTTCGCATGTGTCTTTGCGTTGCCATTCAACACGGATGTCCAGTATTTACACATTTTAGTTTTGTTTTGTTCATCAAATATGAAAAAACCATCACTTTTATATCCCGTTCCCGTTCATGCAAAGAAATAATTTTTGGTATATTAAACAATGTCTCAGTATTAAAATATGTTAACACACGTAATAGGAGCCCACACAAAAACAAATAGTAACGTAAATACCAAATAAAAACAGTGGAAACTAGTGTTGTCAATTTAGGTGTATAATCTATACTAGGCAAAGAATTAAGACGCACCAGGAACTACCCTTTTTTTTAAATACGAAATAGTAATGATTCCGAACTTACACAACAGAACAATTGTACATTTTATTATTACTGTTTACAAATATACGTCCCGCGTATAGTATTCCACAGGTGGTATCGTAACATGAGAAACCAAAAACACGGCAACATATTACACAAAATGGCATCTATCAATGTGCATTTGTGACGCGGCTGCAGGCGCACGAACTACATACAGCAGCGTAATTATTTTCTCATGTACGGCATCTATGACCGAGCTCCAACATGTTTACTTTCTACACGTGCACGATAAAGGACATTTTGTTTATGAACGTGAGTGAACAAATTGTTGCACAAGTGAAAAGCTATTCATTTGTTCACATTTTTTTANGGACATTTTGTTTATGAACGTGAGTGAACAAATTGTTGCACAAGTGAAAAGCTATTCATTTGTTCACATTTTTTTACCTCCTTACAAACTCAATAAAACATTAAAATGTACTGTTTGTTGACCAATTTCTGAACATGTTTTGGGGGAATTTTTTTTTTAAAATGCCAATGTCTCGTAAATAAGTTGCACTCCACTTTCTGTAGTCAATTTTTTTTTTTATGTGCAGCCTATGCATGCCAAAATACGGTATTTTGCCACCTAGTGTTAAAATGTGAGTGAGTGTTAGCCTTGCAATACTGTAAACAAAATGTTACTGGAAAATGTGGCTATATTTAGCGCATTAAAGTCCAATATGCCATATTTTGCGTTAAAACTAAATTTTGTGACGATTTCGCATTTGTCGTCGTTTATTCGCGATTGTGAAAAGTGCATGGCCCTACTTATGATATACACTTCAATTCCTACTTAGNGGACATTTTGTTTATGAACGTGAGTGAACAAATTGTTGCACAAGTGAAAAGCTATTCATTTGTTCACATTTTTTTAACTCCTTACAAACTCAATAAAACATTAAAATGTACTGTTTGTTGACCAATTTCTGAACATGTTTTGGGGGAATTTTTTTTCTTTAAATGCCAATGTCTCGTAAATAAGTTGCACTCCACTTTCTGTAGTCAATTTTTTTTTTTTATGTGCAGCCTATGCATGCCAAAATACGGTATTTTGCCACCTAGTGTTAAAATGTGAGTGCGTGTTAGCCTTGCAATACTGTAAACAAAACGTTACTGGAAAATGTGGCTATATTTAGCGCATTAAAGTCCAATATGCCATATTTCGCGTTAAAACTAAATTTTGTGACGATTTCACATTTGTCGTCGTTTATTCGCGATTGTGAAAAGTGCATGGCCCTACTTATGATATACACTTCAATTCCTACTTAGCATGCGAGGTGCACTGCAGACTGTCTGAAATACACAGTGTTACAAAGAAACTAAGTACAGTATTCTTCATCAATTTGTGGAATCAGATCCACTCTACTGGTCTTTTTTGTTTTCAAGCACGAGTCTTTAGTGTTATTTTTTTTCCAAAGAGAAATTAATACAATTGTACATTAAGTTAGCAAGTTTAAGAGCAGTAGATATTAGGATTTCCGAGAAGAACTGATTGAATCTAAGCATAAAAGAATTGACACGACCCATCCCTAAAAATATACGTAGGAGACCTTCAGCCTGTGAACGAGCGCCATAATGATTCTGCTCAATATATATTGAATTGTACATGCAACGATAAACTTTCGACCTTGCTACCAATTTATTTATGAAACGTACTCGTGACATAAAATATTGTTTACGTTTTTATAGTCAACAATGTGATCGCCATGTTAATTGTTATGTTATCTGCGCATATGTGAAGTAAATGAGAGATAATGCTGTATAACAAATGGAAAATTNGTCTTTAGTGTCATTTTTTTTCCAAAGAGAAATTAATACAATTGTACATTAAGTTAGCAAGTTTAAGAGCAGTAGAATTAGGATTTCCGAGAAGAACTGATGGAATCTAAGCATAAAAGAATTGACACGACCCATCCCTAAAAATATATGTAGGAGACCTTCAGCCTGTGAACAAGCGCCATAATGATTCGGCTCAATACATATTGAATTGTACATGCAACGATAAACTTTCGACCTTGCTACCAATTTATTTATGAAACGTACTCATGACATAAAATATTGTTTAAGTTTTTATAGTCAACAACGTGATTGCCATGTTAATTGTTATGTTATCTGCGCATATGTGAAGTAAATGAGAGATAATGCTGTATAACAAATGGAAAATTGNGCCATGTTAATTGTTATGTTATCTGCGCATATGTGAAGTAAATGAGAGATAATGCTGTATAACAAATGGAAAATTGTAAAACTTAAGGATTCTAAGAGGGTCCATGGTAAAAGAAGTTCGCACTGTGGTTTTAGATACAATTAAACAAACAATTTTATCTGTGTTTCACGAATACAGGAAGTATTAGAGAATTTGGCGGATAAACATCATTTCTCAGCATTTCACATAATTTTGCGGTCCGTGAAAATTTCTAGAACCTATTAATAGTTTATTCACATTCATAATAATGATGTACTAACTTAAGCCTAACAGCTAAATATAATTGAAAACATTTCCCACAAGTTTCTTTGCTGAAAAACAGTTTCCATAGTTTAAAATACAAAATTGACACTTTAAAATTGTTCTTAAAACATTTTCCCTAAATTTTTACATATTTCCTTGATTTTTCCCCAATTTTTTTCCATACCAGTAGAATTCCGTGACTTTTCCAGGTTTTCCAGAGGAGTTGCCACCCTGTCAAAATACCCAACATTTCCAGTGTAACTTTTCAACATTCGTTTCTCTTTTCATTTTTTTATTCTAGTTGTCTTAATTGTCAAATTAAAATAAAGCAATTCACAACAGTATGGTATAATAAACAAAGAATTTCCAGTAATGGGATATTTTCCTCGTTATCTATACCGATTGATAAAAAAACAGTTACAGAAAGGTTATTACCTCAGACCTGCAGTCACTTCCTTCCACACTTTTCGAGACTCATTGGCCATCTGTTCCTTGATTGGCCAGACTATTTTCTTTGTGATGGGGGTCAGGTTAACATCCACAAATTCTTCAGTCTTCTGGAAAGTAACATGACAAAATTTTTGAGTCACAAGAAAATAATTTAATCTTTAATTTAAGCTCCAATTAATATTTTTAACTAGTTCTTGTGTTACTTTTGTTGGTAGCAAAAGCTATACATTAAGAAATAAAGCAAACAACTAAATAAAAATGTACACATGCACAAATCCATGTAGAATAGTTAATAGTTACTTTGCTTTGGAAACATGCAAAATAAAACAGTTTATTACAAACAGAAAGCAAATGGAATAATCCTAGTTTTTAATATTTTAATAGTGAAGGATTATGGAAAAGTGTACAAACAGTTTTCAGGCACAGAGGTATTAAACATTAACACACACACAAAGACACACACACAAAGACACAAACACATGCACGTGCACGCACACACGCACACACACACACACACACATGTCTACAGGAAGGTGGTAGTATCTGTAAGTTAAATGTTTGGTGCAATAAGTCACTACGTTTTCAGTAGATTCCAATCCTGCGACTGTTTGCCTATTGATCCACTCACCTTTTTGCTAGATACTGCAACAACATTCTGCCATACAAATTAGAAATTTGAATGGTAGTGATAACAAAAGTCTGTAAACTTTGAAGTTCAAACTTAATGAATACCATCTACTATTTGAACAATTTGAATAAGCTTATTACCTGTTGTGACCAGGACTGTGGAGTCTGAGTCAGAATTTGAACATTTTTGGGTGGAGCCAGAGACTGTTATAGCCACTTCGACTCCCACTACATTAGTTAAAAAACTAATTTTTGTATTATATACAGATGTACTTCAACTGGATCATAAAAAATTTTCTTGGGTAAAAATTTAATGTGTACTTTTCTTGTGTATTATTCTGTAAAATAAAACTTTTTTTTATTCACCCAGTGATGATAACCTAATATTTGAGTTTGAAATTGGAGCTGGACTGGGTGCCAGAATTGGAGTCGAATAGTGCAAAAACCTGTGTGTGACCTAACTCCCGGGCATCAAGATGCCTGGGAGTTGCACTGCCCTGAAGCAGAATCACCCGATGCAGGAATTTTTTTTGTTATTGTTTAAACGTGCATGTCTGGTTCCCCTAATCTACGCCGAGAAGTCCCTGTGGACATGGTACGTTACTACGTGACTAAGGGTTGTTGAGAAAGACCCGTTAACAATGGAAGTCCCCTCACCAATACGAAGGAGAACTCCGGAATAAAGGTCTGCATGGTTTTATTCAGACTTGACAAAATATTCCTCAATGGAAAATAGTGCCCATTAGTGTCTGTATCTACCAAACTTGTAACAACTCTCAATCAGGTCTGACCCGGGCAAGAAGCATGGCCTTAGCCTCATTCAAATTTACTCCTGCCTGCTCTAGCTATCTAACAGTTGAAACACCTGAGTCAAACACGCTGGTCTACTGTGAAGAAGTGGTCGGGGTAGCGAATACGGCCTTTGAGCATTTCGGGTAATCTCAAGTGAGGCAACTACTCCTCCCTGTAAACGGGACGGCTAATGGTTAGTAAGCGATGGGTTATCGCGGTGCTTGTACGAGAGAGAAGCGTTGGTGATGGCTGATGAAGAATAATTGGCATTTACTGGGACTGCAACTCAATATACAGCAGAAGCCCTTAGGACAAGGGGTGCATGGGGGTGACATACTGCTTCTTGTTACCCCCACTCTGTGGTATCAGTGAAGGCTAGCTGCATATGAGACGGGGTGGTTGTAGGCGGTGGCCAAGCTAGGCTGAGATGCAAAACGGTTGCTGGTGGTTGTACGGGTGGTATCGATACTCACTTGGAAGCAGACAAACTGTTGTTCCGGACCTCTCACATATGTAGATATGGAGGGAGGGGGGCCAGGTGCAGTGTTACAGTGGCTATAATAATCCTGGGTTAGACATAATGCGTTAATTTTTTCAAATTATCACACCAGGAAATTACTCCCAAGCTATTCTTCAGGCACACTGTGATTTGAACACAGAACTAACTACAGGACAGACTAATAATGAATTCTCTTTGTTAAACAGCATACAGAAAGCATAAACACAAACCACTTACAATATCTAACATTTCACATTTGCCTGAAGTTATACTCCACCTAGGTTTTCAAATTTCTTACTAGTAAAGATGTTATGGTTTCGGCTCAGTATTACTAGTGCAGTAATTTCTGTATCTATGACAAATAGATTAAAACTAAGAGGCATTCTTAATAAATGTTTTCTCACTACTTATTCAATATGGTTGCTTCTGTGAATAATTTACGTACTGTGGAGATTAAAGGCAAAAAAATCGCTCTTACATTAACGAATATAGAATTAGAGTGCAACCTCTCACATCTGGCCCTTTAATATCTGAAATCCAGCTTGTTTTCCAGAGATGAAATTGTTTTTAATGTGTATAACATACCAATATTTTTAGGATAGGGAGTAGTAAGCTATATTACTGGTGATGAGTGATGGGGGAGATTGCAGACTCACACTGTCAACAACTTCCTTCTCTACATTTGTCAGCCATAAGTAGAGGCCTTAAAATTTAGCAAACGTGATAACGCGAAAATAACGCAAATTTTCACATAAAAAACGAAAAATTACGATTTTTGGAAATTTGAATTGTTATTTACAAATTGAAAAAAATCCTGTAGTATTTTCATGAATTATTATTGTTTTATGTCACATAGTTCTTTCTTACGATGTATTTTTATGGGTTTTTGCATATTCAAACACGAATGCATGCAGAGTTGGCCAGTAGATTTCTTTGATTTATCACCATAAACCAAAACATGTTCTACTTTCCATCACGTGTGTTTACGGCCATAGTTAACTTGAGCACAAGTGATGGTGCGTCACTTTGAGTGAAAATTCTAGTGTACGGCCCTGCAGAAGTTTATTTGCTAATTAGGAAACCCGCCATTGTATTGATTACGTCTACCAAGCACCACGCTATCTATGGAACTCGCGCAAACTAGCTCTCTGAGTTTGTTTACATTCGTAGATCATCACTTTTCCAACAATTCTTTACTTTTTAACAAAGCGGCGGGGCGGTGCAAAATGTGTTTATATACATGTACTAATTTGTAAATTTAATTATCATGTATTGTAATATTGTATTCTTCCAGCTAATTGTATTTTTATCATACATATTCTTTGTACATATGTGCTGTAAATGACATGTTATGAACAAACTTTGTCAGCGGGCCTAACGAAAAAATCTGTTGTTGAAAGTTTAGATAGTTTAAAAACATAAAGGTACATTTCACAAATTTTTTTTTTCTGTTAGTACAAGGCACTTTTTTTTAAACGGTGCTTTTATAATTGTGTATAAATTGTTTACATTTCTCTCTTCATGAAACAGTATGCCCTTACCAGTGCATTGTGGCCATTGTTCCAGGTGTCGGGCAGAATACAAAATCTTAAGTAAGAATATGTGAAATTGTTTACAGTGTTGTCTGTTGATAAAGGAAAATAGTGGTTTTGTCTTAAAAATGTAACTGTCCATTTCTCTGAAAGTTAGGCCTCTTTGCCAGGAAATAACAATTGATAAAAAGCATTGCTTTTCAATAGGAAAAACACTGCCAATTTCAGGTTTTACGAATAAAGTTACAATTCTCAAATTATGTATATCTTTTTAAAGAGCACATGAAAAATTGGAGCAATTCTCATGCAGAAACCTGTATTTGTGAATAAAGAAAATAACAACTATTTTTAACAAAAATAACACATTTTCAAAATAAATAAATTATATTTGATTTTAATATACAGCATGCAAAGTTATTGTATGGTTAATTCTAAAATAAAACTTTAGACTCTGCATCAATACTGCTGTATTTCAAAGAGACACTCCTATATCTGGATTTCCACGATACAGGGCACACAGCACCACATTATTCTGGACATCAGAGGTTTTACTGTACTTCCCATAGTTAGCAAGGACAGCATGTGCACAACAGAAGTACCATAGTGGATTACTACTGACCCCGTCGGCCCACTTGGCCTCCATGGCTCCATTCCACTCGCCCTGCACAGAGAGGAAGGACTTCCTCTCCCCAGGGGCAAACACCTCCGCAAACAGCCGGTTCTTCTTGCCCCCGTAGAAGGGCTTGGTGAGGAACTCCACGTTCGCAACGTACCCCGTCTTGGCACACGTGATGGTCACAGAGCCCCCTAGCTCTATCCAGGGGACAGTCAGTATGGACCTGCAACACCACCACCCTGCGTAACTATATCATACTATTGTCTGTCTCATGTAAGTTAGCGATATTCTGACAGCTCGACAAAAGTAGCGCCAATGTTTACTCTTTGTTTATGTATCCTTTCGCCATCAGCTGGTGCGTCTAGTGGAGGCTGTATTTTTTATCAACACGTCAGCTAATCCACTTGCTATTGTACTGTAATGCTAAAAAAATTTTAAGATATTTTAGACTGACATCTATCTAAAAAAATTAGTAGGTTATAAAAGTAAAAATATAAAACATTGCAAAAAATTTAATATTTGCTAACTCTTTTACAGTTTGTCCAAGACAGTGAATTTGCGTTGACATTTGCGAGACGGTAGTTGTAGCCATTATCACACTTTGGATGTTATAGCTAATATATTCGAGTTGGAAATATGTGACTTGGAATAACGTTAGAATGGCTTAAAAACTATTCACGCGTGTCCCACTTTCTTCGGAAACAAGGAAATGGGTTTTCGGGAGAACAATATAGCGTATAATTTATGTAGACGAACGATTACCAGCCGAATAGAAATTACTAGTACTCAAAATCACTGTTCACTAAATAAATGTTACTTTACAAATTATGCAGAGCTCGCGGAAAAATAAAACTATTGGTATCTGTTCATAAATTTGTTAGCATGGAAGTTTTCTTCTCTGGCTGGTAATGATTCGAGAAAGAGCAGATAGATGGCGCACACGGCATGGTAGAGCGAGGTTTGAGCCGTTTGCATTGCTCAATAGGTAGTCTTTTTAAAAGTTGTACGTTGTTCTATTACTGGCTCGGAATGACACAAATTTAAAATATATTTCTTCACATTATTGGAAAAAATTATTCAACAATATTATGCAATATTTCTGTATGTTTTTGTAATTAATATCAAACATGTATGAAAAGCACGGTTGGAGAGGGGATTATACGACGTGAAAAAGGTTTTGAAGTTGCGTTTCATTTGGATACGGATTGTTTTATTGTGCATTTCATTTTGAACACCTATGCATTACTACTTTATCACGAAGTTAAGTTTGTAACACTAACAACACCTATTGTGACCTCGTAAAATAAAATGTATCAATTAATCTAGGAACTCTTTCTTACTGCGTACTTTCTGCTTGTCTAATGTGCATCTGCAGTGCACTCAGAATAGCCAACATAATATTAGCTTTTGTTCATTCGTGCATCAGCTGTTACAGGATTTTGTAAATTACACTTTGTTTGTTTTGTATACATAAAGTTACCACTCACTAACTGTCAGAATCTCGCCAACTTATATGAGATAGACCATACACACAGTCAGCCAGACCCATGATGTAAGGAGAAAAGGTGAAGTTATCCACATGTTCCACTCCTATGCCCTCCCTTCATGACAACATATGGGGGAAAAAGAAGGATGTGCTGATAATGAGAAACGTTGTTAGTCTCCAGCTAAACATTTTTGCCTGTTGCTGTGCTGCAATTATGTTTTCAGAGTTTCAAACTATGCTGAGCTATGCAGTGTATGGGCGCAGCAATTACACACAAAAAACTGAAAGTAGTGACGTAAAATAATAATTTTCTCGAAAGATAATAAAAAAAAAATTGACATTGGCATGCAAGAGAAACTACAAATTGAATGTGAGGATGTGTAATTTCACTCTATTCAACCACGTTGTTATAAATATTATTATACCTTAATATGACTCATTAGTCTATCACTCTATTCAATCACGTTGTTATAAATATTATTATACCGTAATATGACTCATTAGTCTATCTTACATAATTTGCTAATTAAAAGCTGTTGCATGGAAAGAAAATGCTCTTTTCCCCATGTGCAAATTTGATTGCTGCCAAGGTTAAAAATTACGAGTTAAATTCAACTTATAATACAGCAGGCTTTATTTGACTCAATACAAAGAACAAATTTTATTTTATTAATGAAATTATGTGTTTTAGCAAAAAGAGGATACCAGATCTTGTGTCATAATTATAAATCATTCTTCGATAAATGTAATTGATCTTGCTTCTTTTTGGCTCTCTATAACAGCTGAGGAGTCAAATGTTACTAAAATGAATCCCATTGTGTTATTGCCACAACAATGTGGGTTTACCAAGTCATATGTTAATTATTATAAGACGAGGTCAAAAAATTACGTACATCATGCACAACTGTCATATTATTTATTTTTTACTGTATTGTGTATTTTTCATTCAAGAACTAGTAGGTACCTTTGTAGCTTCCTTGTTTATATAATGTTTTCATGTTACATCAGAACTAGGGATGTGCCAATTAACTTTAAAAATAGATTCAGATTCGAACTACCAATTCAGAGTTTTGCCAGTTCCGATTCCAATTATTATTTAATTAAAATTTACTCAAAAGGAAAGAATTAATTTTTTTAATGTGTGATGTAATGTGTTAAACCTAATTCTTAAAGTAGAAAATGCATTGTACAGTAAATATATTTTTTAAATACTTTAAATATAAAAGTTTTGGGATTTAGAATAATAGCATTATACCCTCTCATTTATTTAACAATAAATACATTTATTTTGCATTTTGAAAAGACTGAAGAAGTGTAAAAACATTTGAAAAAACGTACATAATTACAAGAAAATCTACACATAGTCACATACACTAAATATTTTTAATAACTGCAATCTAACTAAACAAACTGCTACACAGTGCTCACTTACATTTAATGAATAATTGTCACAGACACTTTGCAAAATTAAAAAAGGTTGTTGATTTAAAGAAATTTTCAGTCACTGAAAATCTACTTTGCAATTAAATTTTTGTTTTGTAACTTTAAAAAAATTCAATAAAACAGGTTTTTGATAGCTACCTACTCAAAACAGCGATATCAACTTACTTGTGTTTATGAACAAAGTTAGATTACGTAATTTTGGAATGATGTTGGAATGAGAACATTTTTACATCGCACACACTATATTGTGTTAGTGACACATTTACTCAGCAACTGTTATTCCATGTGATGACCCCATGATGCATTTCCAAAGTTAAAATCTAGAAATTTTATTTCAGACACGACGGAGTGTTAAATGTTTCCTGGCTGAACAGCATACAGCAAGGCCACTCGTATAGACGTGAAGTGAATGCTTATTGTTTTACGTGACAAAAATTTACAGGTTACGGGACTTAGCAATTGCAACAAGTATTGTGTGGAATTCTCTCTCTAATAAAGCTTGCAATGAATCTTTTGCCATTTGTAGTTTGTGTACAAATCAGATCAAACAAGGCAGGAAAAATAAACAAAGTTTTAGTATTGACACGTGACGCTTATTTGACATAGATATAAGCACGACTTCGTACCAACACATTATCCTAGGAGGGGTTTAAACCCCCAAATTACTAGCTATGAGAGCCCACTATTACACCCCTAGATGCGAGGGTACCCACGGATACGTCAGCCAAGATCGTTTCGCCCTTATGTCAGACGTCATGCCAACCCCCTCAAGCGTGAGAGATGCTAGCCAAGCAGCCCAGTTAAGCGCCTAAGCTCACGCAGCAGAGGCAACCCAGCATTACAGAGACGCCTATTTCCAACATGGACCGAGGGATTGTGCTAGTGAGCGCAGCTCCGCCCATTGGAGGAGGAGCTCTCCCCCGCCACCCCCACGCCACAGACAAACCCGCAGGCAGGTGAATATATGTCCGTGCACCTCCAAAAAACGGCAGTTCATCTCCAGCAGCTCGCTCCACCACCTCGTGTGCTGGAGCTCTCTGCTGATCCCCAACGTCTTCGCAACCTACCAGAAGCTCTTTGAGACCTGCACCAGCAACCTCCAAAGAAATCTTCAAACCCCCTCAACAAGCACTACCCTTCTAGTAGTGCCACTCTGAGTCCTTTCTGGACAACAGTATTGAAATAGTTAGGGACAGTTAGTATCATAGCTACCTAGTTGCATCTGCTCTTCAATTTAGAACCAGGTCCCCTTCACCTGGTTAACGTAGTTTACTCCCGAGTCCCTGGTTAGATAGGAGTTTTTATTCCTTACGGAATAAATACCTTGTCTAACAAACCTCGGAGTACTGATCCTAGGGTGACTGTGCTTATTCCACCCATAGACATCTGCCCACCAGGGGAAAGCAGGAGACAGCGTCTTTTACAACCCACTGCTGAACCCAGANGAGAAAAGCAGGAGACCGCGTCTTTTACAACCCACTGCTGAACCCAGAATAGGACTACGGGCTCCTTTAACCGGGCGCACATACATCGCAAACACACCCATTAGACGGCCACCCACAGTGTGCATCTGGTGTACAGTACAGTAGAGCCACAACCACTAGTGAAACAATCCACAAGGCGACTAGTCAACCAGCCCAGCCGACTCACTCCATCCACTGCGCTGAACTGTCGCAGTTTCGAGTAATCTGGTACTACTCTGGTTGGCTTGGCCTCTGCTTTATTATACACCTAGCCAGGGATCATTATCGCCTGCTCTCCTTTCATAAGGCAGACTTTAGTACCTGTATGCCTTACACCCAAAGGATAGGTGCAAAGTGGCATTCTAGGAAAGCAGCTACTGCCTCTGAATTCAACAGGAGGTGTAACCCAGTCCCAACTGCACTTTGCAGCATAACCCTCCGGGAACGAGCTCACGCCGCCCGCCAGTTGGAGAGGCCTCACCTCCCAGCTCCTTCCCCCTCATTTCAGCCCCCAATCAAGACCAACGGCCGACAGCACCTGGTCGTCACTGACTTCCATCAAGGACGCCACGTACCGCTAGGGATAGCGAATCCCTGGTTCCAAAGAAGCTGGACCAGCAGCCCTCAGCACCGCCAGACACAGTAGCACCATCACACAAGGACTGGGCACCAGTTCCGGCCAACAGTAGCCGCACCAGCAGTAGAGCGAGGAGATACCCTGGGCCACATCCAGTACAGGTAAACCCATGGCAGTAAGCAGGACAGCTAAGCCCATTACTGACTTTGTGCCGTGCCGTCCCGTGCAGTGCAGTGCCGTCTGACCGACACAACCAAAACCTTGCCCGACCATGACGTCATCGGCCACTCGACGTCATGCATTAGCATGAATAATCTTCAAAATCACATACGGTAGAAACATGGCATTACAAATTTCAACAATAGTGCTTAACATAAATAACTGTGACATAAAAGTTTAACCCTGTGCATATATGGGAGTTTTAAGAGAGAGAGATAGAAAGATAGAGAGAAAGATAAAGAGAGAGAGAAAGAGAGAGAGAGAGAGAAAGAAAGAGAGAGAGAGAAAGAAAGAAAGAAAGAGAGAATGAAAGAAAAAGAGAGAGGGAAAGAGAGGGGAAATAGGGAGATAAAGGGAGAGAAAGGAAAGAAAGAGAAAAAGAAAGAGAAAAAGAAAGAGAGAACGAAAGAGAGTGACCATGCTATAGTTTAGTTACCTTCCATATCCATTGGGGAACGTTACAATATACTCTTCATTATAGTCCAGCACAGAGATGCAACCTTGACCTATGTTGTGAACTCCAATGGACAAACCAAGGAACTTGGATTTAGTCCAGACATGTGCACAGAAGCTTATCCTCTTGCCATAGTGCTCTGCATAGAATGCTGAGACTGCAACAAGAATAAACAATGGTAACTTCTAAGCATTATTTGCAAATATCACAGAAAATTCCTTCGTGCAGAATATTTCAAAAATATGTGACGTACACATCCTGTGAAAGTTTCTTACCAGACAATAAAAAATTACAAGAATATGTGTTGGAAAATTACCCATATGGCCATTAGAACCACTAAAGGTGTGGGGAAAAAATGATAAAGGTTTACAAGTTAAGCCAAACTCTAAGAGTGATTTGGTAATTTGTAAAATACAAGATAAGCCATGTCACCAGGTATCCTAAAATACCTGACTTTGTAGACTACATGTGCTCTAAGCTGCCACTGAATATGTGAGGATGTCTGGCCATTACCATGAGTCACAAAAAGTTGTCACATTTTTAAAAACTTATTATGTATGCTAGAACTACTTTCCCACTAGCAGTGTACTCTTACACCCGATTTTATGAATTTGCTGAGTGAAACAGAATGGCATGGCAGAGTAGCAACTCCACACCACACTACCAAAAAGGAAAGAATATGTGGTGGTATTATAAAGTCTGAGTGAGGGGGGAATATTTTTCGGACTTGTTGCAGAAGCGCTTCTAATGAGAACAAAGCATGTACTGTGTCTACTAAAATACTATAGAACCACCTCAAAAATACGACCAAATCAAAATTTTTACTTAGATCTACAGGAAACATTAATTTTGCTACAAATTACATATAGATATTAACATAACAGTTCATCCTTTTTTGCAGTATCGTTCACATCATCCACAAAACGAGATGTTGCTACCTGATGAATGCCATAGTTCCAATGATGAAAAGACTCTGAGAGAAGAATGAATGCTATATTAACAACTCATGTTTCCAATGCTACATCCAATGCTTCCTACCACTATTCTCTTACTCAACTTTGCCTCATTCATGTGCGAGCCACGTACCCTGGAAGAAGGTCGAACCTCGTCTAGCTGCCTCTTAGACAAGACTTTCACTACCCCTTGGGAAACGTCAGATACCAAGGGGCCCAGCTACGGAAATAGCAAGTCACGTCGCTGCCCCCACCGATAACAAAACTGCAGAGAAGAAGATAGCCAGCATGCAAGAGTTTACCCCTAAGAGAGCAGCAGATACCACCCGCATAGTTACTAAACTACCATGCCACCATCCTGCAGAGAGATTGACAACAGAGTCACAGCGCGTCTTGTTGAACCCGACGGGTGATGGTTGAAGACAACCGAAGCAACAGGGACATGAAGGAACCTCACAGCCCTGAGTATATATGGGCTGACGCCCTGCAGAAATGCCAGTTGTTCCATAGCTCACCTTGGCACAAATTGTGCTAACGCTCTCTACCCTTAAGCCACAGTCCTCCATAGGACTCCCCCATGATTTTCTCAAATTCTCCAGCATCAAGCCCAGACGCCTTCAACCCCAGTGCAGCCAAAGAGTCGTGGCTACCCCCGACACTTGCAGTCAAAGTTCACTACATCCAACAAGTACATCACACGTGGTGCCCCGAGTCCCTTCAGGACTAACAAGGGTTCAGTTGTTATCACGGCTACCTAGTTGTCGCTCTCGTCCGCTCTTCAAGCCAGGTTCTTCCAGCAGATAGGTTCCTTCACCTGTCTTGTCCTTCAAACCACTCCATTGATTATACCCAGAGTGTGTTAAGGAGAGGCGATAGTACGGGTCACCATGTTATATTCTTGATAGAATAATACAAGTATTCCTGCTTACTTCCGTTTCCGTTAGAGTGAATGTGTAAAGTTTTCCCAAACCTGGTGTCATCCAGTAAGGGAGCGGCAGGGAACCTTGTATTATTGGCAACGGTTTTACTGTTCTAGAGTAGGATTGCGGGTAACCCCTAACCAGGACTGCACGTACATCGCACACACTACAGATTCAACGGCCACCCATACTGCGAATCAGGTACCCGGTGCTTGGGACACACATACTACAGAGCCACAACTGCTAGAAAGACACATGACAAAGCATCTGGCCACCCACGTCAGCTAACCCATTCCCTCCGGAACGTATAAACGTGCCGGAGGGCGTGCCAGGCCTGACAAGGACCAACCCAGGCACTTCTGGTATACACAATAGCCACAGGATTATTGTCTGCCACCCTCCTTAGGAGTGAAAATTATAATCTTCCAGCTCGTGCAGTTTGCCCGCAGATGAGAAAGCAGGTGGAACGCCAGGAAGTTAGCTACTGTCTGTCCTTGCTACTAACCATCTCCTTCGCACTCAACCCACACCAACCCTCAGCTGTTTGACGCTGCAGGAAAGAGCACAGGCCACCTGCCAACTAGTGGAGCCTCACTTCACTACCACCCCTGTCAACCTCTTTGGCCCCCTGATTAGGATCCCCGGAGCTGCTCACACTGCCATGAAATTGTTCCGCTAGGGCATTCCACTACCTCTGGGGGTAGAAGCCACCATGAAATTGTTGCGCTAGGGCATTCCACTACCTCTGGGGGTAGAAGCCACCATGAAAAAACCCATCACTAGACTGTCAGATGTGCTGCTGAGGATGACGAGCCCAGTTTCTGCCAGCGCATCAGCTCAACTACGGGACCCAGCATAGGGATCCATCCCAACTAACCAACTCCTGCAGAAGCCCGCCAAAAGAAAACAACCTGAGCAGACCCCACGACTGCCCTGTGTAGTACGCAATGTTAGTAAGCCAGCATCAGCCCACAACCACAGACTGAGCCCAGCCAGCAGCCGACCCGGCAACCCCTCTTCAAGGGACCAGTGAGAGGTCGTCGGCTGATTATACAGTTGCCTCCTCAGTAGAGTCCGCCCCGAGCCTAGGTGCCTAACTTTGCGCAAACAAAAGCCCTCTACGTGTGACACTCCGCTTCCCTGGCCTTCATGCATCAACTTGTATGTACACAAAATTTTATTATGTGTCGTTGCGCACCTTGCAGTACCATAGCATTGAGCCCTCGCACCTCATGCTAACGAGGTCGGCACTGAATTAACACATCTTTAACATAACACACTTGACTCAATTTGACTGGCTACCTAATGGCCAGCCGGGGACAGGCATGTCCGCTGCAGAGAATACAATTGATACGACACGCACTATCACAGACCACTTGCACAGCATGCCTGCCTAGGACTGTATACTCTGTACTTCATAAACTGCACGCACACACTATGCAATGTACTTTACCATACCTTAACATAATTTAGCAAGATTTTTATTTTGGAACTTCAAAAATGTTTAACACTACCAAATACTTTGCAGTGAATAATGTACTATACAGTACATGCAATGCGTTAAAACACAAGGAAATCACACTTTTATGTCCAGATGTTTTCATGATTTTGTTACATGATTTACTATAAGGTCTGTTCTTATACAGCCCAGGGAACTATATGCATGGTGTGCCAGGACAATTGTGCAACTCTCGTCTCCAAGCGACTTACTGTACAGCCTAGTAGAGCAAGAGATGCTTGCCTTCAGCTAATTGCAAAGAGGAAGGGATTAAAAGTCGCACCAAACTGGTAAATCTCTAACTACATTATCTGAAAGACATGGTGCCTTGTCTTACTGTACAATAAGTAAAAAAATTTACATTGTACAGGAATGAAAAATGATACATTAAAAATGGTGAAAATAATGGAAATCTTTCTACTCTTCATTTCTTTCAGATAGAGAGTAATTAACTACCTTATTGATTATGTAAAATTGTCAATAACTTGTCTCTCTGGAAATATGACTATTTCTTCATGATACACTACATGTGCTAATAAAAGGATTTCGTGGGCACACACCAAGCAGCTTATTTGTGAAATATAAATGCTATTCTATGTATCAAAAGAAAATCATTCCTTTCAATATGTATGGAATTTTCTATAATCAATATATTTAATGTAGTGAAATATTGTGTTGTATCATTAAAAACATTAGATTTTTTATATTTATTTATTCACGCATTTGAGGTTATTGTGATATTTATCCTTGCAGCTTGCAGACAAGTCCATAATAAGGGTAATGCCAGCAACGGGTTGATAGTGCACTGGCTTAATCATCCCCCCCAAGAGACTAGGGAGATGGTGTATCCTTAATGAGGTGTTTCAGCTAGTGATGGCCCGATACTGAAAAAACCCGATACGATGAAGGTTCCGATATTTAGGATTTTACCGATCCGATACCAGTAAACCGATATTTTCATTGATCATACTGTAAGCAGACATTTGTCACTAAAGTGTTTGAGAGAAAACTGCTGCCTGGAAAAGTTTTGTTTGCAATAAGCTAAATTGACTTACTGCTAAGTGAGATTTACTTTATGCCCAGTACATCAAAGCATCAAAAAAAATAGTTTAATATTATACAAAATTATATCTCACTACAACATATTACAAAACTAAGTTAAAGTTGCAAAAAGGTCGCTAGTCTACAAAAAATATGTAAAAGGACAGGAATGAAAACCAAGCTAACAAGCCACGATAATTTTTTTTACTTTGAGAAACGTACGTCAAACATAAGACTGCTTTACCAAAAATAAAAATGTAATCCGTGAAGCGAAAAATAATGATGGGCATGTACATTCTAATTTGTTTTTATCGTAAGGAATTTTTTTTTAATTTAAAATTTTTTTTTAATTTAATTTTTAATTTTTTTTTAATTATTGCATATTGA
Source organism: Clitarchus hookeri (assembly GCA_002778355.1). Classification (NCBI taxonomy): domain Eukaryota; kingdom Metazoa; phylum Arthropoda; class Insecta; order Phasmatodea; family Phasmatidae; genus Clitarchus; species Clitarchus hookeri. The sequence continues at coordinate 131,112 of NQII01004780.1, read as the reverse complement.
TATTTAAATTATTTTGTTCTTTTTAGTAGTATTGCTGCAGCCTGATGTTAAGAGTTGGGAAAATTAAGTGTGCAGCAGAGGAGAGAAAATACTTGAGGTTAGAATGGCCATTACCGATGTGCCGATATTTTAGTGCCGATCTCCGATAATGGTAAATGTACCGATAATACCGATATCCGATACCGGATATCGGGCCATCACTAGTTTCAGCCTATTGGCTAAGCCATATAGGCCGAGCTGAGATTTCTATAATCCTCCTTATGGCGGGAGGAGGTGCAGGGCAAAATGGCATCGTAGTACGTGTCCTTATGGGGACATAGTCGGCTACTGCTGGATGAACTGGCTAACTGGTAACTGGGCACGAGGAACGCCAGTCTAGTCGTTGCACTGCAGGTGTGTTGGTGGGTCTAAAGACACTTTCAGGCTGATGTTTCGGCGGCTACGGTAAGGGCAACAAGCACCTCAGAACTGTACCTCACGTGTCTTTTGAGTTACACGCAGAAGGCAACGAACGAGTTCCACCCTCAATCAGGGGTACACATAGCATGCCTTAATATTGCATGTGGACACTACAGGTATCAAGCCCTGACTCACCAGAGCACGTTGTTTGGGCACTGAGGATTTTGTTAACCTTTTTCTGACCCACCCGATTATAGGGTATTGGAATAACTGTGGGTTCACAGCTATGAAAAGTTAGAGATGTTAAGTTAATTAGAGGATTAAAAACACGCAGAGTGAGGAATTACTGTTTTAAAGAGCTTAGTGAGTGTCCTGTAGGTACAGGCACGGCCATAGGTAAAAGTGCAGTATCATAGCAGCACGGGAGACGAAAGGTTCTGGCCTGGTCTGTTCAGGAACCGACTCTTCCTGGGGGCGATGACTTGGGGTAAACCCCTATCTGAGTCATATCAATTGATTGGCATCTCTAGCAACGTTACCAGCTGGAAGGTGCGCTTCAAGATAGACTATACTCAGACCAGTAGAGCTCCATGATCCTCCTCAGGAAGAGATGAGCGAGTGTTGGTACCAGTTACTGTCCTCAACTTCCTTTCAGTCATGCAGTATTCCCTACGCAATTCCTCTACAACTCACAGTGAGCAGCACGACCAGCGTGTACTCTGAAAGTTGTGGTGAGCAAAAGGTTCTCCCCCCCTTGCCGCAGTGGCACTAGAGCGCAACATTAAAAGCCAGCACTAGACACCAAACATTGACAACAGGAGAGAACACCCTTAGGTAAGGATGTGGTTTGATTCTGTACCGTGATGGTCATATGTACACCTGGAAGTTCTCTGGTAGATGATCATACAGAAGGCAAAGTGGGTAGGGAAGACATGAAACAAAAGAAAATGACTGGACCAAAGAGGTAACTGGCACACATATGTTTTATTCAGTCTTTGGAGTTTGCAGAAATTACCTCTCACCTGTGCCCACTATGATGACGGACAAAGTTTGCCAAGCTGAATACTGCAGGGCAGTAGTGAGGTTCGAAGCAGAGTCTCTGGGTTAGAGCGACCCCAGTAAACACTATGTCCAGCATGAAAACAAAGCACTCAGGCCAACGGTCTGTACACGTTCTGGAAGGCTCTGGGACAAGGTTTCTGCCATGCATTGAAAAACAGTAGTTGCAAATGGTGGAAGAGCAAATTAAATAAAGAAAAGTATGATAACTGCTAAAGGCAAGTTTTCACAAGTAGAGGGACTAACTAGCAAGAATTCTAACTGAAGTCCACCCTCCAGTATAACTCTCCCTCAGAAGGATTGGCAAGGAAATATATACAGCTTAAGAGCTATGACGAGCCAGGGGCAGCTTGAACTGCCTGCATGGAGGGGGAAACTACCCCTGATTCGCAGCAAGGATGCATGTTCGGTGCCTGTCAGCCAGGGCAAGCCTAGTGAGGGGGTGGACCCAGTGGGCCCACCCACTTGAACTAGAGTGCTGTTCAGACTGCCTGCAACTCAGGTAGCAAGGCGTTTCCTTGGCTTGAAGAATAGACTGGTAGAGAGGCAAAGTGAGCAATGGTGCTCCGCAATATGTTATTCTAGGGATGAGCACCAGAAGCTGAGGCCATGTATGCAAGATTGACAGCACTTGTGGCACATTAAGGGTTGTGGCTTTTGCAAAAAAAACAGTTAAGACACCACTGTCTTAGGTGGTTCAAGATCTATTGGAGAGCAAATATTGAAGGCTGAGGCATGAAACATATTTTGGCTATTTCATTTTTTGCCGACTACAAAATATCACATGCTTGTCACGTGCCCCAGACGAGATATGGACCCCGGTCGGCAACTTCCAAGTTCAGCTGATCGCCTCCTTGGGAAACGTAAGACACCAAGAGAGAGCTGAATCCGGCATTAAAGTAATAGTTGTGCAAGTTGTCCCCGCATAGTAAAATCCTGCGAGTAGTTCCTGGACAGCTTGCTGCAGCAGCTTCCAGTGCTGAGGCTCTTTGCTGCCACCACCTCCTCCCTAAGGAGCCACCATAACAGTTGATATCGTAGTTGATACCTCTGCCCGTCAACTGTTGAGGCCTCACCTCGCAGTCCTCCCAACCAACCTCTTTGGCCCCATTATTAAATTCACAGTAATTCTCAACAATACCACTTAAATTCTGGAAACAGAGAACCAACTCAAGGACACATCTACCTACAAACGTCTACGAGATACATATTTTGTCCCAGGACCGCCTCCAAGACATATCTGAGGCTTCAATCAAACTGTTCACCCTGGAAAAGCCCACCACACCTGTTCTATACCTGCTTCCGAAAATTCACAAGAAACAATGGCAACACCCAGGTGGCAACAGACCTCTCTCTGCCTGTAAGTAGGTGATGGCTGAGATGTTGCGGGAACTGGCGGCAGCGTGACTTACCATGAGGGGGAGACAGTTGAACTGGAGGCTCAAAGGGACAAAAAAGAATGCCCGTGGCATTAACATCTTAGTATACTGATGTGTACTGACATTTATATATACACGACTTCGCCTCATCTTCACGTGTCATCACGTCCCCCTGGCGGGATTTGAAACATGAATGACTTGCTACAAGAGCCTACCAGCACACTCCCAGCATGGGGCACCCACGGACATGTCAACCAAGATCGTTTCACCTTTACGTGAGACGTCGTGCCATTATATCAGGAATTGGCAGCCCCACAGAGAGAATCTCAGTACTTGTAAATGCCCACCTTCAAACTTTGATACAGCAGCTTCTGTCGTATGTCAAGGGCACTGGCCACTTTCATCAACGATTTTGAGACACCTAAGGACAATCCTTCTAGATGCATGCATGGTCACCAGAGATGTTACATCTCTCTACATAACACTCCCCACTTATCTGGCCTGTCTGCCATAGAATATTTACCTCAAGCAACAACACTCCCACAACAAACCTTCTACAAAATTCCTTGTTGAACTAGCCAGGTTAACTCTCAGCAACAACACTTCAGATTCCAAGATACACACTACCTTGTCGAAGGCACAGCAATGGATACACGTATGGCCCCATCCTAAGCAAATCTGTTTATGGGCGGTTTAGAAGAAAACTACTTCAAAACCCACTAACAACCTTCAGTACTTACATTTCGACAGCTACCACCCATACAATGCTAAAAAAATCCCTACCCTGCAGACTTACCACGAGAGCCAAACGTATATGCTATACCAACAGTGATTTCAACAAACAGTGTGAACAAATAGCCAGAGCATTCCTTGACAAGGGATACCCCAGGCCCATCATCGACAAACAGATTCAGCAAGCCATCTTCAATACCAAACACAAACTAAGGCCAAAAACTCAGATATACCTCTAGTGGTCCCATATTATGAGGGGCTAAGTAAACTCAGAACCCTTCTCCACTAAGGATACAAAATTCTGGCTTCTTCACCACATAAACAAGACTTGCTCTTCAAACGGCCCAGTTAAGTTTTCAAAAGGCCACCTAACCTCCACAACAAACTGGTTCGTTCGAAGCTGCAGCCCACCCACCACTAATGCCAACCAAACTATCGCCCCAAGAGGATTCCAGCACTGCAATATCCCATGTTGTGGCTATTGTGCCATCCACCAACCCTCAACTTCTTTCAAGGAAAGACTCGCTAGTCGTACATACCCCATCCAAGGGAACTATAACTGGGCCACAGAAAATTTGATTATCAGCTACAATGCCAACATTGTAATGAAGAATATATCGGCATTACCACACTCGGGCAGAGAATGAATGACCACAAAGCAAACGCTACACAAGACACAGCTGGTCACAACCACAACCTACAAGACAAACCAGTTGTATCACACAACTAAGATTTTGAATCCTGCTACAGTACCAGAGTTGAGGGAGTCCTACCACCTTCAAGCAATAGCTTACAATTCAAACACTTGGTAATTACACTAATTTACAGCAAAATCAAGGCATCAAAATCTCTGAGTTTTGAAAATTGGCACAGGCATAACTGCAAACTTTAGGAAATTATAATTAGGAAGATTTTGTAAACACAAAAAATTATTACATTTTTTAATAAAAATTACACTAAACAATGCAGGCTTACCGTACATACTACCACTTAACATGGGAAAGGCCCCTTATGCTTTACTACACTAATAACAAAAGTAAAAAACATAATATGTTAATATTTTATTACCTTTCCACTTTCAGTAAAATGTGAGACGAAGCATCAGAGCACAACAATTTTAAAGATGTAACTAGCGCCCGTAGCTTTTTCCAAGACATCTGCATTGCGTTGTTAGCATAATTGGTTAAATCTGCATTAAAATAATGAACTAAAACTATCTTGCTACTTAAGTTAGAGCACTATGGAGTCATAAAACTATTATCTATTTTTGCTATGTTGTTGTATTCTGCTGTTTATGTTGAGATGTAACACTGTGGTTTTAAAGAAGCAGCTGTTCCTTTCTTAGCTTTCTTTAGGAATTATGAACTAAAATTTCGATTTCCTGCATTTCAAAACCGAAATTGATTCTATACTGTCATTAGACATGGATGATCTGAACTGGGTCCTGTTTTTTTTCACCAAACTGAAAACACGCTCACATTCTGCATTGCTGTGTGGAAAGGACAGGATGGACAACATTATTCTACATATTCTATTGTATTTTAAAATGCCATCAACAACACGAATCCTGGATAACTTGGCCCACTTAACATCATCACTATCTCCTGTAGCACTAAGGTCTGAAATGGCGTCTATCTGAAGAGTTGAGAACTGTTTTTCAGTTTCGTCCATAGCTGCATCCCTAGTTTCATTTTCTTGTAAAGGCAAAATCAAAGGAAACAAATCCACAAAGTAGCGAACAGAAGAAAAGTTGTCATTGTCGAGATTATTCACTCTTGCCACAGCTGCATNACTAAGGTCTGAAATGGCGTCTATCTGAAGAGTTGAGAACTGTTTTTCAGTTTCGTCCATAGCTGCATCCCTAGTTTCATTTTCTTGTACAGGCAAAATCAAGGGAAACAAATCCACAAAGTAGCGAACAGAAGAAAAGTTGTCATTGTCGAGATTATTCACTCTTGCCACAGCTGCATTTTTCAAGACTTCATTTTTTATGGGGAATTTGTAAACAATATAGTCACATGTAACAAAATAAGTCCTGACAAATGCAAAAGAAAAATACTTTTTCCTTTTCTTCAAGTGATTTCACAATATTTGATGCTTTACTGCCTATTACTAATTCTGTGTCGTCTTTCTGATTCTGAATAGAGTGATGGTTCACTTCAAATAATGAGCAACTTTTCAAAGCTTTTACTTTCACAAAATTTTATAGCAATGCTTTTAGAAAATCAAGCAACAGTTCTCTCAAAATAAGAATGTGTGGACATGCTAACTGAAGAATTACATTCAGTTTTTCAAATGTTGGGAGGAAACCTAGAAGAAATGCACAAAATGCTTTATTTAGGTCACAAGAAAGGAACAAATAGTTTTTCTTCCCGATTTACAATAGGGCTTGTATTCTTCAGAATAGAAGCATCAATGTTTGCTGATGTCAAAGCAATTCTCTTTTTGCTGGAATCAGTAGCAGAACCCAAATTCTTCCTTTTCTCATTTATGTTTTTCTGACACATCCCATCAGAGATTGAACAGGATAATGATTGTAGTTTGGGAATTTTGTAAAAGGCAAGACTCTAAGACGAAGGTTTCTCATTTACAACCTCTCTGATAAAGTAACTAAGCAATGGTTCCCATTGTTCAAAAACCCTCAACAAACTTCTTCCAAGTGAAAGCCATCTTGAACAGACATGCTTGAGTATTTTCTTAGCTTCTGTATCATGGAGATCTTGAAATTTTTGTAACCTTTCTTTTATCTTTGAACTTTTTTTCAAATAATAAAAAATGTTTGCAAGAATGTTATCAACTTTAACTGGCAAAGCAGATACAGCCTTTTCTGCAGATAAATTTATCACGTGACAAATGCAACCAATCACAATAAGCACAGGGTGTTTCTCTTTCAACACTGCTGCAACACCATTTTATGGCCAACCATTACAGCTGCATTATCTGCACAAAAAGCCACGCAGCGTTCAACAGGAATGTTATTGCATTCAAGCTGTGCAAGCACTAAATTACCAATATTCCATCCAGTAGAATCTCCTTCCAAGGCAGGGGTAGAAAGAACAGAGTTCACAATTTTCTCCTTGTGTCATCGTAAAACATCACTATAATGAGATACAACTTTGAATTGGTGTCATTGATTCCATCAGTTGAAACAGAAAACGGTGCATTCTGCAAACATTGCACTACACTAGATTTTGCATCAGAAACCATTTCCTTTACACTTGTTAAGGTTTTTGTACGACCACATCCATACTTCTTTGCAATTTCCGAGTATGGTAAATTTTTTTTTAGTAGCAAACCTGCATGATTTGCGGCAGTTAGGGGAATTTTGTGCTCTACCAAAAAAAGAAGTAAACCAATATTCTGCTCGTGTAACATCAGAGTCCGCATTTCCAGGTTTTGCTAAGAAATTAGAAATATTCTGATTTTCTTCCTGACACTTTATGTTGGCGTCATGCTTTGCGCTTTTAACGTGTACACTTATATCTGTTTTCCCACCATGTGAAATGTTTATGTCGCATCGGCATATACTACAAAAGCCAAACCTATCGCCCTTGTCTGATTTTATAATACATGGAAACTCTACACTGTACGATTCCTGGAATGTCTGGTAGTAATACTGCTTTTTTCTACTCATCTTTAGTTTTAAACTTTGCAGAGTTGACAATAATTAACCTATCAAGACCTCATAAAAACATGGCCACCGAGAGACAATACACACCACATTGTAATCACAGTCCATACGTAGTTACATACAGCTTTTATCGCACACAGTATTAAAATCCTTTAACACATGTTTCAACTAGACTTCAAATTAAAACAGTTCACGGTAAAGTCAATGTCCACACGTATTCGTATTCACAAACAAATCCGGTAGCTATCAAAAACTCCACAGACAGAAAAATGCAACTCCAACAAACAATAGAAATGCGAAAATCGATTGTCACCCTATCGTAACGTGATTGCTTGGATGCAGGCAAAATCAATATCTATCTATATCATCACAACACTACGATTTCCATACTTTAAAGTAAAATAACAGCAATAATAATTTTTTACTGAATCAACTAACTAAAAATCGGAAGAATGTACATATTTACGGAAAACTTCCGGAAATATGGCAGCTTTTTCCGGAAAACTTCCGGAAATATGGCAACTTTTTCCGGAAAAATCGGAAAGGTTGGCAGGTATGCACAGGTGTTCATCTTGGAGTCCTTTCCTTTTTAACATACCTAAGTCCCCACTGGTGGTGTAAGCGAAGGGAGTAAGAGCCATTTAAAGGGACTTTATATAGTTTTTTGCAAATATTTCAACATATATAAGTTTAGTAAAAAAAGTGTAATATGCTAAATTAAAGTACATAAAATTTCCTACAAGAAAGGTATTATGCATATTTTTCTTAAATTCAATAAATAGGGTTTTACAAAGAGTTAAATATGGGTCATTTCCAAAAATTAGGCATTTTATTGCTTGTTAATAGAGGAAAAGACATTTCGGGTTAACTTACAACTCATACTTATAGATGAAGAGGACTATTCAAGCTTATACAACAAAAATTACATAAAAAATTAACACTCAATTTTATTTGTCATCATAAATTAAATTTATATAATATTTTATATTGTCAACAAGTTCATGCTAACACCACCAACTACTATTTGTTTACAAACGTAAAATTTCATAATAGATTTCCCCCCCCACCCCTCAAGTAATGCTTAGCTGTTAAGAGATCATAGATAAATTCATAGTAAGGAGCACTAATAACACTATCACCTTGCCTATTCATAAATTACCACATTTGGCTCCTTCTAGCACCTGAATTAATGAATTTAAGAAAAATACGCTTAAAACCATTCTTGTAGGAAATTTTATGTACTGTACATTAGTTTTGCATATTACACTTTTTTGGCAAACCCTGATACTTTTTAAATATTTGCAAAAAACTGAAGGAAAAATAAACTTATTGAATGGCTTGTACATCTCCCATTCACCCTCCCACCCTTGGGGACTATTAATATGTTACAAAACACCTCAAGATGAACACCTGTCTCAATCTTCAAAACAAAAATTTTTTTTCTAGTTTCTATTTTTTTTGCTTTTTCGCCTGGACTACTGCCCAAGCCAGCAAAACAATGTGACCACGTGAAAAATGTGTTGTCCTTCTTTACTCGTGTGGCTATTAAAATTGACATGTGACACTTTCTATACAATATTATTTTTGACTTTGCATAATCACGTGCGTGTCACATGCCCCGGAGCAAGTCGAAACCCGACTGGCAACCTATAAAGCCAGCGCCAATATAATGAAAGAAAATCACGTCTTCGCCCCCACCGCCTGTAAACCAGCTAAGAAGCTGCAGCCGGCTTGCAAGAGTTTGCCGCTAAGCGAAATGCGGATACCGCCAGCACACATTCCAAACCTCCCTGCTGCACCTCGCCAAGAGATGGCAACAGAATCACCGCGCAGCTCAATCCCGAGGGGGTGACGGCCGAAGATAACCGAAGCGCTCGAGCCATGAAGGAACCCCCCCAGCCGGCAAGAATATAATACCGTGCACCCGGCACAAACGTCAGATTTTCACGTAGCTCACCATAGCTTTAGTAGTGCTAAGGCTCTCTACTAACAGCCACAGTCCTCCTGACGACTCAGAAGAGCTTCCAGAGTTCTACCAGTTATTCATCGACGCCTTCTATACCAGTGCAGCCGAAGAGTCGTCGCTACCCGACACTTGCCGTCAAGAATCACCACCCCCGATACGTACACCACATGTGGTGCAATTGGTCCCTTCAGGACAACAAGCCACAATTAGGGGTCAGTTGTTTTCATGGCTACAATTGTTCGCTCTCATCCGCTCTTCAAGTCAGGCTCCTCAAGCCGACAGGCCCCTTCACCTGTCTTGTTCTAGTACAAAGTCAGTTTAACACTTAGTGTGTGTAGAGGAAGGAGGTAATACAGGTCACCGTGTTCTTTTCTCGAGAGAATAAAACATGTATTCTAACAAATTTCTGTCTTTCCTTGCTCTGAAGTGAACGTGTGCATTTTCCAAACCTAATAGACGTCACCCTAGAAGGGAGCGGCAGGGGAAAGCGAATTGGCAGCAGTTTCCAACATAGAGTAGGACTGCGGGCATCCCCTAAACCACGACTGCACATAAGTCGCACACACCACAAAGTAGACGGCCACCTATGTGGACCAGGTACGTGAAGGTACCTAATGCGCACATACGGTAGAGCTCCAACTACTAAAAAGACGCACGATGAAGCATTTCGGCTGAGTCAGCTAACTCATTCCCTCCCGAGCGTATAAACTCGCCAGAGGGGGTACCAGGCCTGACGAGGCTTGACCTAGCAACTTCTGGAGTAAACTCTAGCTACGGATTTGTTCCCTGCTGCACTCTACAGTATGAAACATAGTACCTTTCCTGTATATGACGTTCACCCACCGAGAGAGCAGGAGGAACGGTACCCTCTCCCCCTGGAAGTGGTTCCTTTCAGCCAGCAGGCCCACCAGTGGGACTCCAGCCAGCTGGCACCTCTACCACCGACAGGAAACACCAGAGCCAGTCTGCCCAGCCACCCGCTTCAGCTGGATCCGAAGATAGCAGGTCCGAGCCAGCGACTGCAGAGGGGAAACAACGCCAGTGGTAAGCCAGTCCAACCATTTCTGCCCAACGCCCGGAGGCATCACCTCGCTCTTGCAGACTTTGTGCCCAGTACAGGTCCGACTTTATATAAGGGACCTGTGCGAGGCCGACGAGCCATAATGCCATAATCCAGACACCTCCACAGTAGAGGCTGCCCCCTACCTGCATAACTGACTTGCGCAGAAACAAAAGCACCCTACTTTGATGTGACATCCAATTCCCTAGGCCGTCACGCCTCAAAATAAATCAAGGCACTTCTTAACTTCTTGACATATAATAATATGTAGATGCACAATGTAGTTACACACATTTTCGTAAATACACATTCCACATTCAGTTGCATCATTGGTAGTAGTATATTTAAATTGGTTAAAGGAAAACACAGAAACTTAATTTGAGAAAAGAAAGAAGAAAATTACAATACTTTTTCAAAAAAGTTAATGAGACATGCCTTAATAAACACAAATCTTAATAAACAAGTATTTCCACACATGCACAAAAACTAATGTCGTTGGTTGTTAACAAACCATACAAAAGATGGTTTGTATTTAGATTGTTCGCACAAGTTTGGCCGTCACTCGGCTAACATAATGCTCTATGCAAGCTGCTTCGTTGCTTTCACTGCTCCCTATATCTCCTTCCCTGCAACAGCTGACACCCTGCATTCTTTCGCTGCACTGGCCCTGAACAGTTGTAACAATAGAAGCACAAAATATNCATTGGTTGTTAAACCATACAAAAGATGGTTTGTATTTAGAGTGTTCGCACAAGTTTGGCCGTCACGCGGCTAACATAATGCTCTATGCAAGCTGTTTCGTTGCTTTCACTGCTCCCTATATCTCCTGCCCTGCAACAGCTGACACCCTGCATTCTTTCGCTGCACTGGCCCTGAACAGTCTTAACAATAAAAGCACAAAATATGATTGTTTCCAAGAAAAGAACTTCACGAGACACAAACAGCCATTTACTGCACAGTTGTCAGAAATTACCTAGTGCTCTATTGTCAACCACCCAACTCCTGCTCAATGAAAACCGAAAGATGTTTGACTGCAAACTTTCCAGAGTAATTGTTATTTGACAGATGGATATTAAAGGGGAAGCAATGCTTTCATTGCTTCCATGGATGATTCGCCCCTGGTTAATTTCTAAATATATGTAACACTCATAAAATTTGGGACTGTGTATTGTTGACACTTCACCACTGAAAACTAAATCAATATGGACATTTAGTGCATATGTTCAGTGAAATAAGCATAATAAGTGAGGTTAAGTGTAGAATAATGAGTACCTTGACTCTTTAGTGTTTTAAATGTTGAAATAAAAGTAGGCCGCAGGTCTGAATTCATAGATGAGAAATTTATGGACTTCAACTGAGCTACAGTTGCGGTAGAGTAACTTTGATGCATTACTACAAACTATTTCCCTAACAACTGGCTGCAATAAGAATGCCAAGTATGTCAACATGACATTCATAAAGATCAGGATAAAGTTGTGGATAGTTTTGATGAAACATCACTCAGAGAGATCAAGGAAGCAGCTATAGAAGCTATTAGCTTTGGTACACAGGTGCTTTAGTAGGTTACCCATTACACAGATATGTCCATAATTAAACAGTTTCTGTAAAAATAGGTCAGTCTATTCTGAGGCACTCACTGGGTGGGTGATGAGAAACCTGTTCTGCGACAAAGGTCAGTTGGCTGCGGTTGCACCATGGGATGGGGCCATCAGGAACCGGCTCAGTCCCACTGCTGTTCTTCGGGCCAGCCATGTTCCAGTGGCACTGAAACACCTCCCCAAGGATAGGGTTGTACGGCTTCTTGGCCACGGGACTCTTGCGGCCTGCATGGTACGCAGAGACGTACCACTTCAACACCTGCACCATCCTGTCCTTTGGGTCAGCAAAGTCAGTTATGCTGTGGGCATGGAAACACCTCCTTCCTGCACCTTGCTTCAACACACTCCAGTTATGGTCATTTCCATTTTCCTTCTCAAATTGTAATGACTGTTAAAATACCTAGTCAATTAGGTGATGGAAAAAAGGTAACATCTTAGTTTCAATTAATGAAATGCCGCAAAGGTTGTAAATTACAGTTTGTATTAAATCTGAGTCAGAAAACATTTGTACACAGAGCGCAACAAAATAAAATTTGCAGCTGACAAAAGTCAGTGAATTTGATTGCAATATTAGAGTGTAGGCACAGCCATTGCCTATACATTTAATACAGCTTCTTGAGGTAACAGTCTCTAAAACAGATAGTTTTTTGGGAGTTTACTACATTTCCAGGATGGAGACAAGAGTTTAACCATACTAGAAATTTAAGTGACCGCATATTTTCTTGCATCTTGCTATACACACACACGTTTTTATACGACTGATCTTTGGCTTCCCCCTTCCCCCACCCCATATATAATATCAACTCTCTTAATTATTCAGGGTATTATTTTTATAACATTTCTGTTTTCATTTACATTAACCAAAATACACTTTAAAAAAGCAGCAGCAGATAACTAGAAAATTACAGAACTGTTAAACCTGCTAAATACTGTAACATTTATCAACTAAACTGGTTTACTGTAAACCATATTACCAACACAAAAGTTTTTAGATTCATTGAAAAACACCTACAACTTTGGTGCTAAACAAATTCATACAAATTTGCAATGGTAGCTTGGAAAACCCAACTCTAGTTTCTGGTCAATGCAGTATTTAAACAACATTTACAACATCTCAAAGCAACTTTTTAAAAACTGTCATTTGATATTATATAATTTCTCTTAAAAAATTTTATGTGATAAAAATTTTAAGTACATTAATGTGAAATTATTACACATCATCATTCAACATGGAAGACATCTGTTTGTTTGCTGATGTGAATTATGTCACTTCATACATATAGGTACACACACACCTGTTTTCTGTAAAAATTATTCCATGATTCCATCAGTTTTGATAAAATGATTTCTGTACACTTTTTGCATTTTTTTTCTAAAATTTTTGTAAAAATTTTTTGGTTTTTAAATTTTAATACACTATTTCACACAATAAAGTTGTACTCTTACAATTACTTTTCCTTCAGCAAAATAAACTAAAGTGGTTTTTTGTAAATGTTATTTTAATGAATTTACCAATTCAAAGGAAAAAATAATTATCAGTCCACATATACAGTACATGTGCACACATGCATGTAAAAGATAAGTTTCAGTGAATGCATAAAATATACTAGCCAGCATGATTCCAACTCAGAATAAAAAACTACTGAAAAATGCAACCATAAAATGAACTATTCTGCAAAAGACAGTGTATTATTTTTGGAAGACTACCATATTTTGCATTTGCCCAAAAAAATTACAATTAAAAAAAAATGTAACTTATAAAAACTGGTTTCATTTATTCACATCGCTTCCTTTATGTAATGTGTGGGTTACAAGAACATTATAAAATTTCCAGTGAATAACTTTACTGTATCTATTAGTGTTTACCCCATTTTAAAACCAGTTATATTGAAATAACACATACATCCTTTTAGACTTTGGTTTTCTCCATAGATGCTACCGAGATTTTCGAAATGTTTAGTTGCACCGGACCAATTGTTATGTGCTTTTATTGAAATGGGAATATTTTCAATACCTGTTATCAGTAACAGGTATTGAGAAAGTACAGACGATACATGTTACAAGATTCTGGAAATAACCGTTACCATTCTTCCTACCTCTTACTGATACTTGTACCATGAAGGAGGAACAACCACACATGGCCTCACATGTAACTCGACACCGTTACAATATCATTTTATACGTCTTCCTACCATCTGATATATAATACTGGATCCTGATTGTATTTACAAACAACAAGTAACAAAATTGACGCTATTCCCCACCTGTGGGTCATAGGCTCCTCATTAAATGTTATCTGGCACTGACTATAAGGTGCCTTGAAGGTTGAGGGTATATTAAACAATGCTTCATTACGTCTTGGTTTTAACAAGTTTATTTGCCCGGGAATTTATTCATACATTCCCAAAACTTTTCCAGGAGTTTATACGTACTTTCCCGGCACCTTGTGCCAGGAATTTAATCATATGTTTTCGACCCTGCGAGTTCTTGGCCTGAAGGGCTGCTTGCAATGTTCTGGCTAACGTTTCTGATGCTGTGGGGGCATCACGTGACAGGATACGTCCCAGAGTGACGATGTTGTTACTTAACTGTACTTATTGCGGCAGTAGTTGAGATCTGGTGAGTTGGGTGGCCATGTTGCAGGCCTTCGGACTGGCTGTTGTTGGTGTGCTGCACTCAGCTGGCTTCCTCTCCAGCTCCTCATTGAAGCTCACCACTCGACTCTGCCTTCTTGGTGCATAATTGTAACTGACTGACTGGTGGCTGAGTGACTGGCTGACTCGCGTCCTGGCGTGATGATACTACTCGTCCGACGTAACATAATCCGGCTCCCGATCCTGACTACCTGCACGTCCCGGTGTGGTGGTACCGAACGTCGCGCTTCCTGCTGCTCGTCGCTTACCGGCGACTGGGTTTCATTGACTGACTGTATCTGGCAACTGACGCGGCTGGGGCCCGAACCCCCGGCCTCGACTAACCGCTGCACTGAGTACTTCTCTCGGCGCGCTAATCTAACTGACCGGGTCAACTGCTCTCCGTACGGATTGATTGAAATGGACCTCCTGGCGCGGAGTATCGCAGCCTCTGATTGCCCCAATAGGACTGACCCCTTCCTTGCCTCGAAAAACAGCTTTTAAACTATCTGAGCGCCCACCCTGTATTCCTACACGTGCCTATCTTGTTGGGGGGAGGGGTGGTTGGAGGAGGGCGCAGAACAAAGATAATTTCATACACCCGCCCTGGTTCTTGATGGTTTGAGGAGAAGAGGATGGTGTGGGCCAGTTACCCCTGTCATACGCTATCAGCTTATTCTCGGTGCATATCACCCTTTCAGCACGTGTTTTAATTTCTCTTGTAGGCGGAAGTCGCCAGACTATCTCGTCATTTCTTAGGCATGTACAATTTTCACGGGGCTTGCTAGGGAGGTGGGGAAGAGGCCCTTGGGCTGGTAATACTACCCCACCGCGGATGACCTTGGTATGCGTTAATGGGTAACACATGTCGTTCCGGAGGCCCTACACTGGTTTAAGCTGGCCGCGGGGAGGGGTTTGTGACAGCGCCGCTTCTACTACTTCCAATATGCGTTACACGTAAATTCCCCCCGTCTCTTCGGCGCTGACGCAATCCATGCCATAATTTCAAGATTCGGTTACATCTCTGTAGTTCCCATTCGGTGGCTATCGCCTGTCTATGTTCGCNGCGCTGACGCAATCCATGCCATAATTTCAAGATTCGGTTACATCTCTGTAGTTCCCATTCGGTGGCTATCGCCTGTCTATGTTCGCGCTGCCTTGCGCCTTGCCTTGCCACTGGCCAGGCTATCACGACGTATTTTTCTCGCGCAGCTTGTCCCGTGGACTCATGACAGCTGTGACCTCTCTCTCCTGTCTGTCCCTTCCTCCCTGCGGTCTCATCTGGTCGCCCAGCTGTCGTCACTCAAGGACGCGCGTCCCCACGGTAAACAGGCGTGCCCCTGCCTGCGAAAAGGGCCTAATACACTGGCTCTGCGATTACAAAACATGCCATCTATTCACATTGTACATTATCTTTGAAATACTTTGCAGGCCTCATACACTGGGAATAAAAGCTAACTTTTTAAGTTTATTGGGACGGTTAAAACACTTCATCTACTAGTCTATGGTGTTAGGGGTTGGTACAAAAAACTGACTGACTTTTCCTTGGTTCTACTTCTGCCATGGACTGTACAAGTGTAACTTCGGGATACACATTTGAACTCGCAAACCAACAAAAAAAACTACACAGAGCGATACACATCTCGGACATCCTTACCTTACAGTAATTTTCTTACAGAGTTACAAACATTTTTACAATGTTACACAATTGTACAACATACCCTAAAGTGATTTCTCCGAGTACTTAATTATACTTCTGTACTTCCGTCGCCCTTGCAAATCAGGGACTTTTTTGAGTATATGCAAACAAGTAAGATGGCAGACGGCCGGTTATTTGCACAGTTGACTGACAACATTTACGTTTTGGTGACAGATATTTACTATTACGTCGCCACGTTGGCCCTACAAATAAAAACCCTCTTATCTCCTAGGCTGGGAAACTCTGTTTCTGCATTTAAACTTAAACAAATGTCTGGCGCTCTGCCTTTTTTTTATAAATGGACTTCCGATAGGCGGAAGCAAACGCACAAAGAAAACTGACTCATGGTACGTTTAACTGTTACAACGGCTCACAGACTGTGGAAAGAACAAAAATAAGACTCTTTTCTTATCCTGCCTCTGATGCTTCTCCGAGCGGGCAAATGTCAACACACAACACTCTCTGTAAAAAAAACTTTTAATACATTTTAACCCGGCACCCGGCTGATGGCCTATCTGGGTACCTTACCTCCACAGGTAAATTTAATTTAACAAAAAAACACTTAGTCACCCTTAACTGTGACGTCTACACGCCTTTCGGCTGAAGGCCTAACTATACAGGTCAAACTGTAAACAATGTGTCGCACTTAAGTTTCGGCACACTTAGGTTGGCAGGTCAGGTATCCTTCCCTAGTTTTTCTCAGCGGGTGACATGGGTAAACACTTGCCCACAGAGATTGTTTCTGTCGGCTGTGGGGCGCCTTGTTCCACTTCACACTGTGAACCTGGGTGAACCTGGACAGCAGGTGTGGTGAGGGTGGGGAAGGATGCATTTCCTTCCTCTTGTTCTGTTGACTCTCTGGACTGTTGCGTTGCAGGCTCGTCCTCGGATGTGGCTGCAGTCTCCCGGGTTCGATTCTTGGTCGTGCACTTCTCTTCATTTCTTCACTTCACGCCTACTATCTGTTCTTTGTCCGCTTTCTTCTCGCACGTCTCCTTCACTTCAGTCTTTGCTCGCGCCTGTCTGTCCTCCTCCGCTTTCTGCCTGCATGCGCTTATTTTCGATCTCTCTTCACTTCCTTCTTCGCTCCCGCTCTTCTGGTCCCTTTCGCTTGCTACTCCTTGCTTCTCGCCCGTTCTCCTTCACATGCATCTTCCCGCACGCCTACACTTTTGGCTGGTGCGGGTCTCACTCGCACTTTCTGCTTTGTTATCGCCCGGTGGCGCTGTGGCTCAAGTGTGTTATCGCCCAGCTCTCCACACTTTATTATCGGCTGGCGCAGTGACAGGTGCGTCCTTGGGACACTGGGATAGTAGGTAGGGCTGTGTTACTTATTACTTTTGTCCGCTATCTTAGCTTCCCGTTATGGTACACCGACCGGTGACCCGTTTACAAGTATTTGTGGTCCGATAAGCGCGTCTCACCAGCGCTCTGCTTATCCTGCCTGGCTGCGCCGTTATTCACCCGTCTGCCTGACATGTTCTAATCATTGACATTGTCCCCCATCCAGGGCATTCACAACCTAATTTTCTTATCGACTGGCGCAGTGTTTCACCCCTGACCGCCTGACCTATCTCACATAATTTTCCACCGTCCTGTGAAATTGACCTCTCGTTTTGTCTCGTTTCCGCTCCTCGCTAATTTCTGCCTCGCTTCTCTTGTTCTCCCTTCGCTACTCTTGTTCGTACTTGTTCTCTTGTCCTTCATTGGCTCTCGCCATTCTTGCCACTTTCACTATTGTCCATCATCCGATGGGCTGTTGTGGCCTACTTCTTCGCTAACCGCTCCTCGTTAAACACCCTTCGCTCTCCCGCCTTGCTCTCTCAAACTCGTTCCTCCCGCACGTCCTCGTTAATTCCTAGTTTGTTGGCCTCGTAATTTTGACTCATGGCGGGTTAATTAATGCTGTAGTAGGCACCATGGGGTTTAAGACTCCCTGAAGTCTTTGGTTCAGCATGATTAGCTCGGTAATTTGGTAAGGGTGAGACCCCTTTTCTCAGGTATAGTCTTATTCTTGATTCTGTCCCTACAAATTAACCTAAGCCCCACGTTGGGCGCCAATTTAACTAAGCGCTATTCCCCACCTGTGGGTCATAGGGACCTCAGTTAATGTTATATGGCACTGACTATAAGGTGCCTTGAAGGTTGAGGGTATATAAAACAATGCTTCATTACGTCTTGATTTAACAGGTTTATTTGCCTGGTAATTTATTCATACATTCCCAAAACTTTTCCAGGAGTTTATACATACTTTCCCGGCACCTTGTGCAGGGAATTTATTCATACATTTTTGACCCTGCGAGTTCTTGGCCTGAAGGGCTGATTACAATGTTCTGGCTAATGTTTCCGACGCTGTGGGGGCATCACGTGACAGGATACGTCCCTGATTGACGACATTGCTACTTAACTGTACTTGTTGCGGGGTAGTTATTGCGGCAGTAGTCGAGATCTGGTGAGTTGGGAGGCCATGTAGCATGCCCTCGGACTGGCTGTTGTTGGTGTGCTGCACTCAGTTGGCTTCCTCTCGACGTGGCACTCCTTGTTGAAACTCACCACTCGCTCCCATTCGCGGCTTAGGGTTTTAACGGACTGATTACTTCCCTACTACGTCCCGGCGGGGGACCCCTGGCGGGCCCCCACCCTGGCTCTCGGCGTGGGGTTGCACTGCACTACTCCCACTCACTCGATGTGGTGCTCCTCGTTGAAGCTCACCACTCGACTCCGCCTACTCGGTGCGTAATTGTAACGACTGACTGGTGACTGACTGACTTGACCGACTGACTGAGTGACTTGACCGACTGACTGACAGACTCGCATCCCAGCATGGTGATACTACTCGTCCGACATAACTCTGGTAACTGTCCAACTGATTCTGCCGGGGCCCGAACCCCGCATCCCGATATAGCTGACCCCTTAATGTTGTGATTCTCGCCCAGCTGACTTCCACGATCCGGCTCCCGATCCTGACTACCTGCGCGTCCCGGTGTGGCGGTACCAAATACCGCGCCACCTGCCGCTCGTCGCTTCCCGGCAACGGGGTTTCATTGACTGACTGTCTCTGCAAACTGATGCGGCCGGTGCCCGAACCACCAGCCTCGACTAACTGCTTCACTGACTACTTATCTCGGCGCGCGATTCTAACTGACCGGGTCAACTGCTCTCTGAATGGATTGATTAAACTCGACCTCCTGGCGCGGAGTATCGCAGCCTCCGACTGCCCCGATATGACTGACCCCTCCCTTGTCACGAAAAACTGAATTTGAACTGTCTAAGTGCCCTCCCTAGATTCCTACACGTGCCTCTCTTGTTGGGGGGGGGGAGGTAAAGGTGTGGGTAGGGGAANGAGGGTTTGTGACAGCGCCGCTTCTAATACTTCCAACATGCGTTAAGCGTCAAAATTGAGTAAAATAATGTGAAAATTGTAAAAATACACATACAAAGTATGAGAATTAACATGATGCAGGTGTAAAAGAACATATACTGATGGCAAATTGCTCAGTAAAACTGTGAAAAATGTACAGAAATTGTGTTGTTACAATTATAGTGAATCTACAATTTTACTTTTTTGTAAGTGAAAAAAGACACATACAAAGTGGTGAAATTACAATTGCAATGTCTTGCTATCAAGAAAAAGTACATAGAGGTTGCCATTTATTTTTGGCTACATAATAATTTTAATTTAACACCATTCTATGTAAAATTATTTGTACAAGGTACATGCTACTTTAATAATTTGTAGAATAAATTTATTTGAATATACAGTAAAAAAAAACATTAACATGTATGTGTAAAACTACACAGAAATCAGTGGACACACTGCTGCCACATACATATAGTGTAAAATTACACTTTTTTTACAGTGTGCAGCGCTTGTGGGCCTGTGCGGAAAAGTGTGTCGCAAGGATTGTCGAAGAAAGGTGGTGATGAAGAGGAGTGGGGATCAAGGGATGGGGGTGGGGAAATGTTCTATTACTGTGAACAATAGCTCCTTATGCACTGAAATACGTATTGAGGTTAATGCTGAATAGCAAACATGGGAAACAAAATAAATGCTCCAAATAACACCTGCCATACAANAATACGTATTGAGGTTAATGCTGAATAGCAAACATGGGAAACAAAATAAATGCTCCAAATAACACCTGCCATACAATCACAGATATTCACCACACCACAGTTTTTAATTTCCTTACTCTTTAATAGCTGTTTCACTGACACAAATTTTTGACACTAATAACACTGGCACAGGTCTTCCATNAAATTTCCTTACTCTTTAATAGCTGTTTCACTGACACAAATTTTTGACACTAATAACACTGGCACAGGTCTTCCATGCACTCACAAGTCTTTCTGGTCATCGTTCTTACAACAATAAAATTAAAATACGTTTATCTAATGTTAAATCACAATATCATTAATTGGATTCATATTTCACACTGCCGTAAACCAATATGTATGTGCTGTCATGCTGGGTATAGGCATGTGGGTGGACGTTGCTTCTTCGGATGGGCTTGCGAAAACATTGGCAGCATTCAGGTTGTCAGAGCGCATTAGCGGGAAGGAAAACTCGTGTAGTTTCCAAACTCTGTCCCCATCACAAACCGTCAATATCACAGTGTTCTCGGTTCCCTGACCTGCCTTTTTGAGGCGAAATGGTTAGTGCATCAATGGTGTTGTAGCTGTGTATTCTAGTGGTGTTCCGTGCCTAAGTAAAAGAACGGCGCAAGAAACAATATTTTGACTTGAAACTTATGGAGGCATAGTATGATATAATGAATTAGACAGATGAAATGAAAAGAAAGTAAATAGACACTATTAACAAAATTTACTTGAAGTGGCACGTCCCACATCAATTGCGAGCCACCACTACCATATACACACAGTGTTAATTTTGTATGTCCCCATTTTGTATGTTCTGCAATTTTGCCTCAAATTTTCTTTCCACTTTTCTAATTTTAAAAACTGTGAAAACATAATTTGCAGATATTTCTACACAAATAATTTTTTTGTACAAATTAAATATCACAAGTTTACCTTTGTGAAGTTGTCTCACCTCACAAACATGTCTGGATGGGCAAAGTAGTCTGCGTACATCTCAAGGAGGGAGCGCCGTTCCAGAATGAAGGTTGGGAGGACGACCTTTGTCAGGTCCATGCCTATTTTCACCTGGGACAGCAGGTGGCTGACCACCGAGCCATGGCTCTCCATCGACCCCACTGGAAACAACCATGCAATGTACCTGCTGGAAATTCAGGCACTGACTGTATCAAGAGGTTTGGACTGTCAATGCAATTGCCTCATGTGAAAGCTCCAAATGGTAACTACAGTCAATAAAGAGACCATTTGATTGTCATCAAAATTGTGAAGTTACATATTATATTTGTGAACAAAAATAAGACGTGAAAAAATTCACAGATCACCAACAACATTCACAATTTCTACAGAACAACTCCCAAGATCAAATTNAAAATAAGACGTGAAAAAATTCACAGATCACCAACAACATTCACAATTTCTACAGAACAACTCCCAAGATCAAATTTATTTCCAATCTAAGCAATTATGCCTTAGCACACCTACTACATCCACTCCACACAGTCCAGCCAAACTGCTTTTCTGCAGACTAACTTCTTCTGCCTACCTCAAGATTTTTTTCCATATCAAGTAAGTAAAAAGAAGTTCTCTTTTAAAAGGAAGGAACAAGTATATTTTTTTAATAGCACTCTGGTTTACTGAAACCACAGGTTNTCAAAAACAAATTTATTTCCAATCTAAGCAATTATGCCTTAGCACACCTACTACATCCACTCCACACAGTCCAGCCAAACTGCTTTTCTGCAGACTAACTTCTTCTGCCTACCTCAAGGTTTTTGTCCATATCAAGTAAGTTAAAAGAAGTTCTCTTTTAAAAGGAAGGAACAAGTATATTTTTTTAATAGCACTCTGGTTTACTGAAACCACAGGTTTAAAAATTAGTCCGCTAAATGTAAATTCTACAGTTTATAAGACAAGAACTTCTAAAGATCAATTTCAAAACTAGTATTACATTACAAAATTATAAGCTACAATAATTAAATTAAAATCCAAGTTATAAATGAACTAATTTCTTTTTAACATAGTACTTTAATATTTCTATAATCACCACACTTAATGTTTTTTTCATTTCATATGTACATGATGTTTTGGAATTCTTGTATGTTGTATTTCATGCAGTTTATTGGATAAATTACAATAAAATGGGAAAATTTACAAATAGCTAAAAGGTAATTTAATAAAACAACACAAACCTTAAAAGCCAAGTTATTACTTACAATCATTCTCAGAGTCATCTTCATAAAGTGCTGAAAAAGAAACAAAAAAAATATTTGAAACACACTCCACAACATTTGACTAAAACACACTTGAAACAAAGTATTTCAATACAATATTTTACATATGTAAGATCATATTTTCAAACTGGCAACATTTTTTGCTGAATTACTTGGTTGCTAATGGATCCGATGACAAAATATGGAATGAAAATATGCACTGTCTGTACAGAATACTACACCTGTCATTACAGTACATTTATGTAATGTGCCTACCCAGTAAACATCCTTCATGAGTAAACAAATTACAGTGGTGTAAAACTATTTTTGAGGTGTTTAGTTGCATTACAAAATTCTTCTGGTGAACACGTCATAAAAAATTAAGTGTTTTTGAATTGTATAGGGTGTTTAGGAAGAGATTAAAAGATGTAATTATGATACAAGAAGCAGGCAGCCAAAAATGCAAACGACAGATGCAAAATTCTACCTTTACAGGGCTCTTAAAAAAAAAAAAAAACTAAGTACATGTGTGCTGGTCTTCAGCCCTCCAAAATACCATTAGCAAAATCATGCAAGGTAACTTTTTACAATGAAATATAAACTTAGTTGTGTGAAATGAAATAATACATAAATATTATTTACATACACACCCACATATAGCCAAAACATATTGTAATGATTGCCACGGCGTGTTAGGCGCCGCCATATTTGTAGCATTCCACGTCTGTGTATGACGAATGGAAATTACCACTCGGTTAGTTCAGTTGGTAGTAACATGAAACTTTAAAGGCGCCAATAAATATAAATAAAGTCCAATGTTTGTTTACTACTCTGTACTTATATTTATTGTTCCAATGAAACAGTTCACATACAATCGTCACATATGAAGAGTACAAACCAGTTTACAGGCAAACCAACTGTGAGCAGCACCACAGTTTTTTAATTATTCATTTACGTCTCAAAAACTTGCGCGGGCCAACTTTCCCACGCTCGCCGAACTGTGTAGCCATTCAAACTGCATCGTCAGTAAATGATAATCCAAACCTTCTAGAACAAAAACTGTCGACGCAGTTTGGAAAAGCTTCTATCTTCTAATGCTGATGCTAAAAAGGCTACGATTTCAGAAAAGGCAAACCTATGCCCCAAAAACAAACTACCATGATAAACGAACTGATTTAATTTCTAATCCTAATAAAATATTACGACGCCCGCTAAATTAAAGAAAATTAACCGCGGCTAGAACCTTGATAGTTAATAATATTGTGTCATTAAAATATTAAATATATGTATACAGATATCACACACATCATCTAAATTTGTGATGAGAGAATGGAGCGTAGTTTACAAAGACATCGCTCACCATCGTAGTCCAAGGAGCCGTCGTCTCGCACGCGAGGTATGAGCTTCCCAGAGATAGAGGGTCGAGGAGCGGCCGTCTCCCCCAGGTGCTGCTCCGAGCTGGCATCCACGAACGCTCTAGGCCCACTGTGAACAGTATCACCTTTGTTACAGGCATCTTCCCCTGATCCTCCACATCACATGCTTATATACAACACCAGTACCGAAAACATGAATGTCTCCACCAACTTATCTGCAGGCTGTTCACGGTTCATCAATAATGGAAAATGTCACTACCTCTACCTGTATATATTTAATGGGAACACTGACTGGTGTGCAGCCAATAAGTTGCTAATGTCGCACTTGCATGTCTATGTCAAAATAAAATACATGTGAATACTAGAATGATTTTTTTTCTTTCTGTTTTTCACATGTAAATGTGTAAGAATCAGCAGATCTGTAAAACATTTAGTTTTCTAATAATTTCACAGTTTCACCTGACACACAAATAGTGATCAGGCTGATTACAATGTTAATTTTACATTCAGTGGAAGAACACACAATATGCTAACAAGAAGATCTTCAACAGGGCTTTCCAAAGTGCTCTGTTTACAGTAAACAGTCCCTAAACGCCTTTTAAAAGAAAAAAAACACTAATGTAAAACAAGTTAAATTTGAAACAAGTAATTACGTGAGTAGTTAAGTTTGCTCTATCATTGGAAACACAAGCACCTAGGCAACATCCATAGCAGTCCATGCGGAAGGGTGTTTATGGAATGAGGGGGAGAGTGCTTTTCTTTTCAACCACTGTAAACTACACTGCAGCATACATTTTTCTCAAATTTGCATTTATAATAGTGGCCTGGATTATGCAAAGCGGATATCTTCACCACAGATGTTATTAAATTAGCACACACTATATTTCCCTTACCAGATCACTAAACATAAACACCCCTGCAATTATATTGGGTGTATACAGACAGACATCCTAAAGTCCTATTTTCACACTCGCATTACTTTCCTCGCTCAATACCGCACAATTGCGCCTTGCCGTAAACTCCACATGGAAATAAGGACCTTATTCATAATCGTTTTTAGTCTGTACCAAGGAAAGATCATCTTCCGACCAAAATTTTTCGTATTCAGAGAGCTATATTATTGCTAGTCCGAGGATCATTTTGATTTAGTACGGACTAACTTTTAGTCCGGACTTAGGGCAGGGCTAACGACGTATTAAAGTCAAAAAGAAACATGGCAAACTTAAAATAAGACAGTTCAGCTAATATAACATGCAAGTGAAAGCTAGATAAAGTTTACGAAACACAAAAAAAAAGTTTGAGGCCAATTGTGTCAATCTGTAAGCAAAAATATGCTAATCTAATGGATGAAATATTCCGTAAATAACATTTCAAAGGAAATATAATCATAATACATCAGTGTTAGGGTACAGCAATGCCATCCTATTTCTGTGTCAATCAAATGCCTTCTCTGAAAACAGAATCTTACCAGACGTGATATTAAAACTTTCGAAGAGCATTTCAATACAAATTCTGTTTTGCCAATATATACTATAAAGTATTTGAATCTGCAACCTGTATCGACAGATCAGTGGTAACATTGTGGGGATAATATGCACAAGGGTACAAGTTCGAAACGAGTTGAATGAGCAAGTGTGATTCGAACCTACAGTTCACGTTTAGTCTTACATGATTATGACTTAAAAAATTTAAGCATTACAAACCATTAAATCATAGATAAAATATTGAATAAGTTGCAATTGATTGAGAATTTTGTCATTAGGTAAAGGAACAATCTCTGTTTGAATTGATTAATCCTGCTTTTAATGTATGGGTTGTTACATTTCATACATATCAACTTACACATTACACGTTGGGTGCCGTTTATAACACTTCATTTTAAATCACCACGTCAAAATTCTCAGCTTTGCAAATATCACTTAATTTTCAGTTAGTCTTCTAACAAAAATTCAACAACTTATTTCCTTTTTATCTTCTCAAACATAAAAAAAAACATATTTCTTGTTATTCAATTATCACTTCATCTTACAAAACATTATGCAGCAATCTTAATATATATTAAAT
Organism: Clitarchus hookeri; assembly: GCA_002778355.1. Classification (NCBI taxonomy): domain Eukaryota; kingdom Metazoa; phylum Arthropoda; class Insecta; order Phasmatodea; family Phasmatidae; genus Clitarchus; species Clitarchus hookeri. Next base: position 105,208 of record NQII01004780.1, on the reverse strand, counting down.
CATTAAAACTTTCATATTATTAGACACACGTCCATTGTTGGAGGTGGTGAGAATTCTTCTGTAGAAAAAAATTAGTTCTATTTTACTTCCGCCTGACTTATGATGTCTCCTGTCCGATTGGCTGTCGTCTGACCATGAAAAATCTCTCCGCGAATCAGCAATGGTGAGACGAGAGACAACCAGAATATTTTTATTTTGTACCTTTGTTTAATGAACATTTATTGCTTTCTACCCTCTAGGAACGAAATACAAAATAAAAAACAAAATATTAATACTGAATACTGTCAACAAACTGACGCGTGGCGCATATGAGAAGTGTTAGAAGCGGCGCTGTCACAAACCCTCCCACCCCCCGCCAGCTTAAACCAGTGTAGGGACTTCTGGACGACACATGTCACCCATTAACGTATACCAAGGTCAAGCCGAGATGTAGTAGCGCGTGCAGGCTATTACACGTGTCACTGCAGCGCAGGCCTCCTCCCACCCCCCTAGCAAGCCCAGTGAAATTTTTAAACGCAGAGAAATGACGAGATAGTAAGGTGATTTCCGCCAGAAGTTAAAAACACGCACCGAGAATAAGCTGACAGTGTATGGCAGGGGCAACTGGCCCACACTACCCTCTTCCCCCCAACCGAACCAGGGCGCGTGTATGAAGTGCCATGTACTGCGCCCTCTGCCCTCCCCCCTCCCCCAACAAGGGAGACACGTTTAGGAACTTGGGAAGGGAGCAAAGAGACAATATAAGCCTCTTTGCGGGGAGGGTGGGGTTCAGTAGATCATCAGTTGGACAGTTTTGATAACCGTGCCGAGGGAGTCCGTTGGTCAGACATATCGAGGGAGTCGGAAGCTGCGATACTCTGCGCCGAGAGAGTAAGTCAGTGCAACAGTTACCAAGGCCGGGATATCGGAGCCCAGCCACGTCCGTCAGCCGCATCAGTCAGTCGTAACATTAAGGGTCAGCCATATCGGGACGCGAAACGCGGGGCGCAGGGCAGAAGCAGTTAGACATTCACCAGAGTTACGTCGGACGAGTAGTATCACCACGCCAGGACGCGAGTCAGTCAGTCAGTTACAACAAACCGAGAAGGCGGAGTCGAGTGGCGAGCTCTAACGACGAGCGCCATGTCGAGCTAGTGGGATTAGTCCAGCGCAGCCCGTAGCCGAGAAGGACAGGTAGGGGCCCGTCAAAGGTCACCTCGCCGGGACGTGGTAGGGGGGTAACAGTCAGTTACTACTCTACGCTGAGAATGGTAGCGAGTGGTGAGCTCCAACGAGGAGCGCCATGTCGAGAGGAAGCCAGCTGAGTGCAACAAGCCAACCAAAGAGGGCCTATAAAAGGGCCATCCAGCTCACCAGACCTCAACTACCAGAACAACTACCCTGCAACTGCAATAAGTACAGATAAATAACAACGGCGTCACTCAGGGATGTGTCCTGTCACCTAATGCCCCCACAGCATCGGAAACGTTAGCCAGAACATTGTAACCAGCCCTTCAGGCCAGAACTCGCAGGGCGTTAAAGTATGAGTAAATTTTCAGCACAAGGTGCCGGGAAAGTATGTAGAAACTCCCAGAAAAGTTCCGGGAATGTATGAATGAATTCCCGTTAAATAAACCGATTAAAAACCCCAAAACCTGATGAAGTCATTGTTTGATACCCTCAACCTTCAAGACACCTTATAGTCTGTGCCATTTAACATTAACTGTAGACCGTACGAACCATTCTGCACACCACAGGTGGGGAGTAGCGTCAAAACAAATTAGAAATACTTACATACAATCTCTATGTCAATAAACTATTAAAATAACCCAAGATTATACTGTTAATTCTTATAATAAAGCAATTTGGAAATTATATTAAATTAAGTGACAACATAAGCAAGTACTCTGTAATCATATATAATTAAAGTATCTACGACTAACTGTAAACATAACCCTTAAAAAATGCAATCTTATAGAGTCGTCTGAAATGTGACTTTACTTTCGTAGTAAAGATTTTATTTGAGACAAGAATATGCAATGCGCATGCACAGTAAACCTGGCAACAGTTTACTTCGATGATCCCTCGATTAAAGTTAGGCCCGCTATAGTCGGGATTTATGCATACAATATAGTTAGTCCACCTTTAGTCCGGACTAACCTCAAACCAACTCCGACGAAGATCATCTCTGGATCATCCGTGGACGAAGATCTGATTATAAATAAGGCCTTAAATGTCCGGCGGTTAAAACAATGCGTCTGTTCAGCAGAAAATTATCATAATTTCTAGTACGCAGCAGTAATTGCGTATCCGCATTTCGGCGGCTACTATTTGCATCCATAGGCTAGGTAAATTAGGAAAAAAAGGGCCTTTAGCGGAAAGTTTAGGTATAGTCGTAATCGTTGTCATTCCTTATGTTTTTTGGGTCGCTGAATACGAATCTGAGGTTTGCTGACAGAATTTTTGCCCGGAACATTGTTTTGTTTTTGCAAAAAACCTCGACATTTTGGCATTTTTTTGGTTTTCTGCCTACATCTTGGGAACTATGCGTTTTTTCGAAAAGACCATTCCATACAAAATTAAACTAGACAAAATTTCCTACATTTTGTGTCCATGACATTTTTTTATATGACCAACCGTTCCGCCACTAGAGCGTGCCAAAAAATGGGCAAAATTCCCAAAAATCGCAAAAACGTCATATTTCGACTTTCTACGCCCGATGTCCATGGAAACGACTCATGTTATGATAGTTTTGACCATGTATAGTATTGAACTTGATGAAATACACTTAAAAATAATACGGGGTCCGCTGAAATAGACTTTAAATAAATATTGGGTCCAATTGTTTTCAAATAATTGTCTAAAATCAAATTGAAAGAAAGGAGACAAATAAGTGAAAAAAAGTAAATATCATCCGGCCTGCTGCGCGCCACAAACTCATGAAAAGATGGTAAATGAATATTGGAATGAATGTTTGAGAGTTGGAATTTTGGTGATGTCAAATTTCAACGTAATGACAGTGTCCAGCCACTTGCCATAATGAGCAACGAAATAACAGTAGACAACGAAGTTTTCCCCATTAATCCCACCACGTTGTTTCAACGAATCAGTGTGGTTAAGAATTCAGATGGAGAACTGGAATACTTCTTAAATACGACTTGGGACCTTACTCTTTCTCTCTGTTTGAGAATGGTCTGTGAAAAGGGACAAAATCAAAGTTATACAAAGAATTCGTCCCCATTCAAAACAAGGACTTCAGCGGTCAAGTGCAGTACGTGATCGATGGTGGGTTCTTGCTGCACAAAGTTGTCTGGTCCGACAACCAATCTTTTTCAAAAATACGTCACAGATACGTTGGATACGTTATAACATATGGATCCCAAACAACAGTTCTCTTTGATGGATACCCCGAACATTAGCAAGGTGGAACGAAAAGTGCAGAAAGGTTGAAAATATCTATGAAAACTAGTTCCGCGGACATCCTCTTTGATGAAACCATGACCCCGACCACAAAGAAAGAAAAATTCCTGGCCAACCCAAATAACAAAAAACGACTGATTGCCATGATAATGAAGAAGCTCGCCTCACACAACATGACTGCGAAACAAGCACCAGAAGATGCGGACACGCTGATAGTCACAGAAGCGCTGTCACTGGCTAAATCCAATGAGAGTGTGGTCGTGGTGGGAGAAGATGTAAACATGTTGGTGATTCTCATTGGTTTTGCAAGGAAAAAAACGTTTTCTTCTTAAAGCCAGGAAAAGACAAAACGCCATCAACAACATACTCTCCACTCCTCGCTGTAAAGAACAAGACTGTTGCAGAGAACATTCTGTTCTTACATGCTATGAGTGGCTGTGACACGACGTCAGCACCATTCAACCAGGGGAATTTAAGTTTGTAAAAGCACTCACTAAAAATCGTGACCTTGCTGACGTCGTCAGTGTTTTCAAAGACAGCAACTCCACTCCTCAGACCATCGCAGCAGCCGGTGAACGATTTTTGGTTGAAGTATACGGCTACAGTGGGTGGACTCCACCCTCTCTGAACCACCTGCGCTTCCTTAATTACACGAAGGCAGCGTTCAAGGCTTCGTCGAAAATAGNAGTGTTTTCAAATACAGCAACGCCACTCCCCAGACCATCGCAGCAGCCGGAGAACGATTTTTGGTCGAAGTATACGGCTACAGTGAGTGGACTCCACCCTCTCTGAACCACCTGCGCTTCCTTAATTACAAGAAGGCAGCGTTCAAGGCTTCGTCGAAAATAGCAGCGCTACTGCCTTCAGCAGCTGCAGCGGCACAGCACAGTTAGAGGGTGTACCTTCAAGTGCAGCAATGGATGGGAGTCGAGAAACGAGCTGAGGATTGGGGTTGGAAGAGGACCAGCAACGGGCTCGAACCAATCACTTCCATGTTTATTTTACCTGCCTAAATTCTTCATTAAATAACCTAGGAGCGAATACGAATGCATCAGAAGGGGCCGCGGTGGCGCAGTGGCTATAGTGCTCGCCTCCCACCAAGACGAGCTGGTTTCGATTCCCGGCGAGGTCGCTCCCGGATTTTCGCTAGTGGGAATCGTGCTGGACGATGCCGCTGGTCGGCAGACTTTCTCGGGGAACTGCAGTTTCCCTGCCCTTACATTCCAGTGCTGCTCAAACACGCCTCGATTTACTCTCATAGGCCGCCAAACCTCTCCACATACCACTGCACTGTAACAAATTCATTACAGACTGCGTACAATATATCAATGTATCTCGGTGAACAGAAACAGTATGGATGCCTAGTTAATTTCGTTTTTATCACCATTAACTAAATTTTAAATGATAGGGTTCAATTATATGAAATATTTACAATGCCATCATTTTGAATATATGTCTATGAGCCACTCAAAACATGCAAGTTTTCATGGCCTACCGCAGCGCTACCAAAAATTTGGTGGAAATCGGTTGAATGATCTCCGAGATATGGCATAAAAATGTATTTCCTTAATCGGTGCTATCTTACAAAATGGTCTAATAAGGTTCTGCATATGATGCTTCCAACAGAATCTGTCAGCATACAAAGTTTGGTTGAAATTGGTTAAATAGTTCAATAAATATGACAATATTATCTTTATTATATGGCCACCATTTTGTAAACCAATGTTTTAACTCGCATAAATCATGTAACCTTAGATGACCTTATCTAGGAATAATAGTATGCAAAATTTGGTGGAAATTAGTTGAAATATTCCGGAAATACGGCAAAATATTAAATTTACTCACCTCACACTATTTTGCAAAAAGGCCAGCAAAGTGATGTCAGCATGCACAACTGATGCTTCTAATGAATACTGTTAGCATAAAAAAATTTGGTTTAATTTTGTGAATTGTTTAATAGATATTACATATTAATCTAATTTATACATATGAATCTTATTAAAAAGGTTTTGCAACACCTCAAACTTGTTAGTGTACTACCTAACGTGACCATTTATTTTTTCCCTCAGAGCGAGGCGCCCTTAAAAAAAAATTATACATATATTGTTATAAAAATAAAACACATGTTTATAATACAGTTAATGTATATTGTACAAACATTAAAATAAGAACTAATCTTACGCAGTCTGGTGGGTTGGCTTCTTATATTTTTCGGATGAGCAAATTTGTTTTAACATATCAGGTTTAGTTTTTAAGTAGGAATGGAACTTGATACCTGCCCAATGCTGTGGATTATAAGTAGGTATTGAATCTGCTCTCGGCGCGCTAGCGATTGATGGTGGCCCTCCGTGTTAGAGCGTAGGAATACGTCGACACTATTGTCTCTAGGTCCAATTTACTAATAAATTCACCTCGTTTTTAGGTTACCAATAAATCAGTTTTATTAACGCTTAACAGGGCCACTCATACATGTACACACGAGACAACACTCCCCTTCCCTTTTATAAGTCGGCTCCGTATTGTTTGGCGCGGCGATTCGCGTCATGGAGAGGGGGGAGGGGGCAAGATTCTTCACACTTGCTGGATGACTCTACTTATCTGGCTTGAGGCGCTGTCTTCTCTCGGCTGGCGACTTGGGACTGCTCCGGCACTTGGTGGGCGTCTCGACGCC
>NQII01004780.1:21011-96961 GCA_002778355.1 Clitarchus hookeri | reverse complement strand
ACCGTGAATCGGGTTTCTTAAAGAAATGAAGCATCGATGAGCTTGAAGCGGCAGCATAATTGGATAATCTGTGTTTTTCTGAACGTAAATGTTTCTCAATATCACTAGCACCACCATGTGCAACACTAAAATCTGTACGACGCTTTTCACATGTAACGTCTGTGGGAACAACTTTTTTTGTTTTATAAACGGATACTTGGTTTACACATTAATCTTAAAAGTGCACTTGCGTTTAGGCAATTTAAAACTGCTATAATCACATACCATGCAAAGATATGTCTCGCAGCGATTGCGTAATAAGTCAAATACTAATCAGTTACTTACTGACAGTTGAAACATTTACTGATTCGCCACATACCCCCGCCCGTCCCGTCCGGCGCCCTATACAACGTGCCACCCGCTGCATTCCCCGCGCGCAGTACGGACCTGCAACACGGCGCGGCGCGGGCGACAAGGCTAATTGCTTGCTGCTTTTGTTTTGTCAGAGCGAAACATTTTTTTACGAATTTTTACGAATTGTGGGGACAGCGGCACACATAGCTTCAAAGCGGCACTGTTCCGCTCAAAGCAGGACGTATGGTCACGTTATACATATACCCTACGATAGCACTACTTGCGTGAAATGTTGGTAGGAATCGATCGATTGGTCCTAGAGATATGGCATAAAAACAAATTTTTCATGTGACAATCTTTACAAATTGAGGACAAGAAGTTTATGTATTAGCACATTCGATGATAGTCATAGATACAGAATACAAGGTTAAGTTAAAATCGGGTACATAATTTCGTAGAAATAGTACAATACGCTGAAATGTTTTTATAGCCACCATTCTCAAAATAATGGAGTTGCACAATTGAAACATAAAAATTAATATGGCCTACCACAGTACAACTTCCTCGCCAAGAAATAGGTTGACTGTTTCCCGAGATATGAATTAAAATAGAATTTTTTTAATGCGGGACTATCTTACAAAACGGCCGAGAAATGGGGCTGTGTGTATACAATTTTGATGTATATAATATATACTTTCCAGCATACAAGATGCCATTCTGAATGTAGGTGTCTGACCTACTCAAAGTACATCAATTTACATCACCTGTCGTAGTGCTACTTGATTGCCAAATTTGGTAGAAATCTTTCGGTTTTTTTTCCACAGATTACATAATTTTAATTTGTCATGTGATACTATTTTACAAAATGGTGGACCAAAAATATTTTTTGTGGACACATTTTATGGTTGTAATATTTAATGCCAGCATACAAAGTTAGGATCTAATTAATAACATTGTTTCAAAGATATAGCATACAAGACTAAAAATAGCTATAATGCCGCCATTTTGAAAATAAGTGTCTGACCTACTTAAACACACCTTTATATACAAGCTTCCTGAATTCAGTAGGAATTTATCAATTGTTTCCAGAGATATCACAAAACTGTATTAATTAATGTGGCACTATCTTACAAAAGGCGGACAATAGGAGTTATTTATTGGCATATGACAATTGTAATAGATACTGTCAACATACGAAATTACGAAATTTGGTCAGAACTATATGGTAGTTATGCCTAGTAAACCTAAAATATTTTTATGGCCACAATTTTGACAATAAGTGCCGCNGGTCAGAACTATATGGTAGTTATGCCTAGTAAACCTAAAATATTTTTATGGCCACAATTTTGACAATAAGTGCCGCATCAATTTGAACTACATAAATTAACTTGAACTCCCATAGTATTACTATGTGCCAAACTTGGTAAGAATTGGTTGAGAAGTTTTCGAGATATACTGTAAAAGCTTTATTTATTCTTGTTGTACTATCTTGAGGAATAACAATATTCACCTCTAAATTGAATGCGTATATCTCGCGTTGTCACCATACAAAATTTGGTTTAAAAAAGGTTGAATGCTTTCCGAGGTATGGCATATCACCATAAATTTCAAAAGGTCGCATTTTGAAAGTAAGCGCCCGGAGTGGTTGAAAACATAAAGTCAAGTGTCTTTACGTAGTACTATGTGTGTACCGAGTTTGGTGAAATTCAGTTAACGCATTCAAAAATTGAAAGGGGGAGACACACACACAGACAGACGCGCGCACACACGCGAGGTGATCTCGTAAGCCTTTTGTTATTTCTAGAACTTCTAGTATAAGGATATTTTTGCAGAAAATATTACTCTAAAGAAATAGGCGAGGGCATCTTACGCTTCTAAACAAAACACACTTTATTTATCACGACACATATGTAAGTATAACAACCCAAGCTTCCAAAGAGATAATAAATATTAATTCATGTCATAAACAGTTTCAACATTCTCCCACCTTTGCAATTAAAGTGAAATTGCAAACTAATCACATATCGCAAACTTGAGGTTTCTTCACTAGACGTCCGCTTCTAGTCTTCTTATGTTGAGAAGAACTTGTTTCTTTCGTCGGGAAAGTTTCGTTTCCTGGATCATGTGGGTCACTTATGGGTTTGGACTGACGTCCCTGGTTTTCAACAGCCAAGACCACTGGAGGAGCCTCACGGCTCGCCTCAAGAAGATACAGTCACTGAACGGGGCGAACTAGTTCTCCTGTGGCTGTCTACACCTTGGCCAGGCAAAAGGACCCGTCAGCTCCAGGGTAGACCTCAACGATCCGTCCGATAGGCCAAAGTAGTCTCTTGTGATTGTCAACGCCGATTAGCACCAAGTCGCCAATCGCCACTTCCTGATTTTTCCGGCTGCCATAATGAATCAGTTGTGACAAATACTCCCGTTTGAGCCTCTGTCGCAGCCCTGACCGAATCTTCTGCACGTATCGAAGTCGTTTGTTGAGCACCTTCGAATCCAGAAAGGTCTATATCGTCGACCTCGCATCCCGGAAGGTATCTTAAAAACATTGATGGTTTCAAAGGAATCAAATCTTCTGGATCTTCGGAGACATNTCCAGAAAGGTCTATATCGTCAACCTCGCATCCCGGAAGGTATCTTAAAAACATTGATGGTTTCAAAGGAATCAAATCTTCTGGATCTTCGGAGACATAAGTCAAAGGCCTATCGTTGAGTATGGCTTCGCATTCGCACATTAGTGTTGACAACTCTTCGTAATGTAGAGAAGCTTTTCCGAGGTTGCGAATGAAAAGTAGCTTTAAAACTCATTAACCTCTCCCACCATCCTCCCCACCAAGAGGCAGTGGGTGAACTGAATTTCCAAGAGATTTTATTCAAAGAAGAAAATTCTTGAATTTTTTTCCAATCTAAATTCGCAAAATAGTTACTTGTTCCGCGGAAATTTGTCCCATTGTCGGAGTAAATTTTAAAGACCCTCCTCCCTCTTCTGGCGATAAACCTTCTTAAGGCTTGCAAAAAAGCATGCATGCTCAGGGATTCGACCAGTTCTAAATGGACTGCCCTGTAGACCGCACAAGTGAAAATAGCTATCCATATCTTGTGGCCATTCTTCAAAAACCGAGAACCTGCCTAATCTACACCCATGACTTCGAATACAGCACTACTAATATTCACTCTGTCTCTGGGTAGGGGTGCAAATTGGGGATCAATAGATTTGCTTCTGTTGAACCTTTTGCATCTGAAACAACTCGATACTATCCTATTCACAGTCTTCCTCCCTCGCAGAATCCAATATTCTTCTCTTAACCGGCACAGAAGAACTGATGTACCAGCATGTTGAGTGGAAAGGTGACACGTGCGGATCAACTCCTCAGTAATAAAATTATTCGATGGAAGTAATATGGGACACCTAAAACTCTCGTCTTCGCCACTGTTAAATAGCTTTGATTTGATTATTATAAGCCCATCTTCATCAACAAAAGTCAATATTCTTTTATTTATTTTTTTAAAGAGCAGTCAAATTCTCTTTCTGTACACATTTTAGTAACCTCTTCTCAGCGAGTTTGATTTCTGTCGTTAAGAATTCTCCAACATTCTTAAATCTCCATCTAAAAATGCGCGCAATAATCCGAACAATCTTATTGAAATTGGAATTACGTTGGAACACATTTGTGAAAACATCTACATCCGAAGAAATCGCCACCGCCATAGTTTTCCTTCTTTCAGCTTCTAAATTCTCTAAACTGGGGGTTATATTAGTCTTCGGCCAATGGTTTTCATTGTACATTAACCACTTTGGCCCCTCCCGCCATTTAGAGTCTAACAGTTGTCGATGACTACAACCTCTAGTCAGGATATCAGCAGGGTTTTCACTTCCGGAAATGTGTCTCCACTGGGACACGTCTGAGAATTTCCTTATTTCTTTAACTCTATTTGAGACAAAAACAGACCAAGNCCACTGGGACACGTCTGAGAATTTCCTTATTTCTTTAACTCTATTTGAGACAAAAACAGACCAAGGCCCAGGATTAACTATCCAATAAAAGGATACGGATGAGTCGGTCCAGAAGTTCACCCTGCTGCTGTCAATTCCAAGTCGCGATGAAATGAGGTTCCAAAGACGCACACCAAAAATTGCACCAATTAGTTCAAGTCTTGGGAGAGTTAAGAGATTCACCGGTGCTATTCTTTGACTTTGACATTATGAAACTCACAAAAATGTGTCCATCCTGTACTGTTCTGAGCCCCAAAAGCAGTTTGGCTTGCATCACAGAAAACATGTGTTGTGCTGTTTCCATTGATGACTATCTCCAGTTTTATTTTACAACTTCCCAAAAGATCAATGTCCTCTATCCATTTCTTTAGCTCCTTCTGANGATGACTATCTCCAGTTTTATTTTACAACTTCCCAAAAGATCAATGTCCTCTATCCATTTCTTTAGCTCCTTCTGACAGTTTCCTGGTAGTTCATCGCCCCAGTCCTTGTCTTTCAACGCCCATGCCTTCTTTAACAAGATTTTTGGAACTATCGAAACAGGTGAGGCTATTCCCAGTGGGTCATATAGTTGGTGAATGAGTCCCAACAAAGTCCTCCGGGTTAGTTTTGAAGGAATCTGTTCTAGAGTCTTCAAGTTCAGGCCTAACTCATCTTGACTACAACTCCATAAAAGACCAAATGTATTATCAATTTTTTGCGGATCCTTAACATTGGACACCCAACCTCGTAAGTTAAAGCCAGCCGATCGCATCAATTCCACTGCTTCTTTCACAAATATATTTAACTGTTCTTCTGAGTTCAGACCAATTAGGCAATTGTCCATGTAAAACACTGTCTTCAACATTTCCGATGTTCCTTTTAAGATCGTCGGTGCATTGTGCAGATGATATCTTATCACTCCGCACAACTGGAAGGGATTGCACGAAAGACCAAACACAACACGACAATGTCTATACATATGACTCCCTCTCCTTGCCACCATAAAAAAAGAACAAAATTTCTGTCTGATTTATTAATACTTATTTGGAGAAATGCCTTATTCATGTCAGACAACACTCCGATTTNGATGACTATCTCCAGTTTTATTTTACAACTTCCCAAAAGATCAATGTCCTCTATCCATTTCTTTAGCTCCTTCTGAGAGTTTCCTGGTAGTTCATCGCCCCAGTCCTTGTCTTTCAACGCCCATGTCTTCTTTAACAAGATTTTTGGAACTATCGAAACAGGTGAGGCTATTCCCAGTGGGTCATATAGTTGGTGAATGAGTCCCAACAAAGTCCTCCGGGTTAGTTTTGAAGGAATCTGTTCTAGAGTCTTCAAGTTCAGGCCTAACTCATCTTGACCACAACTCCATAAAAGACCAAATGTATTATAAATTTTTTGCGGATCCTTAACATTGGACACCCAACCTCGTAAGTTAAAGCCAGCCGATCGCATCAATTCCACTGCTTCTTTCACAAATATATTTAACTCTTCTTCTGAGTTCAGACCAATTAGGCAATTGTCCACGTAAAACACTGTCTTCAACATTTCCGATGTTCCTTTTAAGATCGTCGGTGCATTGTGCAGATGATATCTTATCACTCCGCACAACTGGAAGGGATTGCACGAAAGACCAAACACAACACGACAATGTCTATACATTATGACTCCCTCTCCTTGCCACCATAAAAAACGAACAAAATTTCTGTCTGATTTATTAATACTTATTTGGAGAAATGCCTTATTCATGTCAGACAACACTCCGATTTNAGAACAAAATTTCTGTCTGATTTATTAATACTTATTTGGAGAAATGCCTTATTCATGTCAGACAACACTCCGATTTTTTCTTTCCTAAAGTTGGTTAATATATTGGGAATGAATTCGATTAAATTAGGACCCTTTTCCAAAAAACAATTTAAGGAATTTCCACGAAAATATTTACAAGCAGCGTCAAACATCGGTCCAACTTGTGTGGTACCATTTTCCTTGAAAACTAGTCTGTGGGGAAGATACCGACCATATTGAGTCACTTCACTTTTCGGGACAGCCTCAATAATGCCGGACACAAGCCATTCCTCAAATACTTTTCCGTAGTCATCAAATCTATGAATTAGTTTAAACCGTATGGTAGTACTGAGCAGTCTCTTCATGGCTTGATCTTTATTAGCGATAAGAAGAGGTATACCTTCCACCCAAGGCAACTTAACTACATATCGATCATCTTCTATTTGAATCGTTCTCTCGAATTCTCTGATTACTCTATCGCTTCTGGCATATTTTGTTTCTTTTACTCCTGGATCTGTCACACCTAATGTCTCTAAATCCCAGAATTTGGATAAGTCCGATTCTGAGATACATCCGCTAACAAAGAAGCTGTAATGCTCTCGGAGGTTATCGTAGGTCCCAGGAGAGTCCATCCCAATTTTGTGTGAATTGCTAGCATTTGGTTGATTCTACAGTGTTGAGAGGAGTAGATATTTGGCCAAGAATCAGCCCCCAGCAAGACTTCANTGCTAGCATTTGGTTGATTCTACAGTGTTGAGAGGAGTAGATATTTGGCCAAGAATCAGCCCCCAGCAAGACTTCAATTTCTCGAATGGAATTGTCTGTAGAGTCAGTGAGGAAAATACCCATATCTTTTAACAAATCACAAACAGCTGGGTCATCTAATCGGGTTAAATAATTGCATATGCGATCTTGTTCGAGAACTTGTAATTCGCATTCAAAATCATCCATCAGAGAACATAAATTAATCTGGTACACATTATGATTTTTAGGGGTAACCTTCTGCCCACCGAAAAGTTCTTGACCAAGCAATTCTTTAACCCTTTTCTCTAGATTGCACTTCTTAGCAAACTTCTTGGTGATAAAACTCCTTTGAGAGCCAGAATCGAGGAGAACACGCACTCTGTGCCTACCACTAGAAGATTTGACACAAGCTATCAAGGTTTGAAGATAAGTGTGGGTTGGTTGCGGAACATCAGTCGTGAGCATAGTTACTGCGTTTGGTGTTTCTTGAGCAGTCAAATTCGGAACTTTATTACACAGAATCGGAAAATGTTTCCCTTTACATGTGACACACTTAACCACAGTCCGGCATTTACTACTAAGGTGACCTCGTTTAAGGCATCTAAAACAAGCTCCCTTCTTCTTAATTGTGTCGGACCGCTGGGTTATTGTCATCTCTACAGCAGAGGCACAATCCTGGGAGGAATGATTCTTATCACAAAAAATACAAGTATCCTTACCTCTTGCAATATCTGTTGAAATAATTGTAGCCGCTGAAGGCACTTCAACCTTTTCTCTTGACTTAAAAGGCTTCGCTTTCATTTCCACATGGTCAAAAGAATTTTGCCTCAATTTTAGTCTTTCTTCTCCCTCAACTTCTATTNAAAAGTATCCTTACCTCTTGCAACATCTGTTGAAATAATTGTAGCCGCTGAAGGCACTTCAACCTTTTCTCTTGACTTAAAAGGCTTCGCTTTCATTTCCACATGGTCAAAAGAATTTTGCCTCAATTTTAGTCTTTCTTCTCCGTCAACTTCTATTCTCAGAAATTCCAGCAGCTCTTTCAAACACGTATCCGGGTTTTTCATTGAAACATTGACTGTACTCCTGTGTCGCTCCCACACCTTAAAAAGGGGTTCGGGCACGGCGAATTCCACAAAAGGAAAAAACATGGCTGCATATTTTTCTTTAGTGACCCCCATCGTGTCGAGGGCTCTTAAGTTCTGTTTCTAGTTTGTCATATAGACAAGCAACAGAGCCTTTCTCTTTGCAGAGGACTAGAGACAACAATTGTAGCACATAATACTCTATGAGCATTTATTCTCGTCCAAAGCGTTGTTTTAATAAGTATACTGCTTGTGCGTAATTATCTCTGGAAGGATGAAATCCTTCAACGAGTTTTCTAGGGGGTGTGTTTATCTTAAGTGAGCCTGATACTCCCGTATAGCTATGGCGTATAGTAGGTATTGAATCTGTTCTCGGCGTGAGGCGCCAGCACTTGATGTTAGCCCTCAGTGTTAGGNGGGGGTGTGTTTATCTTAAGTGAGCGTGATACTCCCGCATTGCTATGGCGTATAGTAGGTATTGAATCTGTTCTCGGCGTGAGGCGCCAGCACTTGATGTTATCCCTCAGTGTTAGGGCGGAGGAATATGTCGACGCTGTTGTCCCTAGGTCCAATCTACCAATAAATTCACCTCCCTTGTGGGTTACCATAAGTCAGTTTTATTAATGCTTAACAGGGTCACTTTTACATGTACACACGAGACAACCTTNGTCGGCCCGGCGTCGCCCCTTGATTCTGGCCTGGAAGTTTATTGTTCCGTTCTGCACGTGCGGGAACATTTGGGTGACCTCTTGGTTCGGCGCACGTGTGGTTCTCCTGCCTCCGGATATCGTGCCCCTATTANGGGTGACCTCTTGGTTCGGCGCACGTGTGGTTCTCCTGCCTCCGGATATCGTGCCCCTATTATTCCAGCACGCGCGCCAAAGCTCTCATGGTTTATTGCGGTAGCCAGCCTGGGACGGACGCAGCCGATGGTGGGATCTCGGCGTCCCTTGGGCAGCTGTAAAACGCAGCTGTGTCTGCGCACGTGCGTCTTCCGCTGTCTCCGGATATCGTCTGCACGTGCAGGAACCTTTGGTAGCACGTCTTGTAGCTGCGAGGCGCGGTTGCGCCTTGTTGGCATCATTCCTCCGGCACATCCGCAAAACCCTTAGTATTTATTGCGGTCGTCCGCCTGTGAGTTTTTCCAGAGTGTGTCTTCTGACGAATAAAAATATAGGGACGCAGAATGCGTCAAGCGTAATAGTACTTCGAACTTGTCTTCCACCTCCCACTTATCGGATTCGTGAATCCTCGAGAATTGAGTCCAGAATCCGATCCAACTCCCGAGATTCCCGTCAAATTTGTTCGAAATTTCGGGTAACTTCGTCGTAACTTTAGTTCCTGTTTCATAATTCACGACACTCCTGGTGTCATCGGCTACTTGGCTATTACTAAATTTAATTACCTGTTCTTTCAAATGCAAATATCTAAATTCGTACTCACAATCCGTTTCTATCTCTTTAGTCAGACATTCGTCTGTGGAGTCTGGATTGTCAAAAAGTGCGGGCTTAATTTCTTCATCTGATGTAAAGAGTTTTTCAAATTTGAAACTCTCAAAGAGATTAATCTAGCACATACCTCAGTTTTAAATTCTTTCTTCGATAGAAAATCTTGTAAAACGTTGGCTTCTTTTGTGAAAACCACTCGCAATATTAGACATTCTTTGCAAGAAGTTACTTCTATGCCGTATTTGATTTCTGCCATCACCGGGTCCTGTCACGGTCGCCACAAATATTATTTCTAGAACTTCTAGTCTAAGGATATNTGCAAATATCTAAATTCGTACTCACAATCCGTTTCTATCTCTTTAGTCAGACATTCGTCTGTGGAGTCTGGATTGTTAAAAAGTGCGGGCTTAATTTCTTCATCTGATGTAAAGAGTTTTTCAAATTTTNAAGTGCGGGCTTAATTTCTTCATCTGATGTAAAGAGTTTTTCAAATTTTAAACTCTCAAAGAGATTAATCTAGCACATACCTCAGTTTTAAATTCTTTCTTCGATAGAAAATCTTGTAAAACGTTGGCTTCTTTTGTGAAAACCACTCGCAATATTAGACGTTCTTTGCAAGAAGTTACTTCTACGCCGTCTTTGATTTCTGCCATCACCGGGTCCTGTCACGGTCGCCACAAATATTATTTCTAGAACTTCTAGTCTAAGGATATTTTGGCAGAAAATATTACTCTAAATAAATAGGCGAGGGCATCTTACGGTTCTTAACAAAACACACTTTATTTATCACGACATATATGTAAGTATAACAACCCAAGCTTCCAAAGAGATAATAAATATTAATTCATGTCATAAACAGTTTCAACGCCTTTCTTTCTTTCGGAAAGTAGGCTAAAAAGTCACAATCTTATATCACTCGAGAGGAGAATCTTGAAACTAATATTAGCTGAATACATCTCGAGAACGGAATATTTATTCACGCTAGTCTTAAGGCCAGAAAAAATCTCAAGACGAGATCTGAGTAATGACTATTAACACAGCCCTTGCTCCTAACGGTAATTCGGTTTAATTGCAATACGTAGCGCTATTGAATAACGGAAGAACCCACATAAATGACAAGGATTCAAACTGTGTTTGGGACACTCGCCACTATATTTTCATAGATTCGTTAACGCAGCACATCTTATACGAGTAAAGACACATCTACATCAATTTCGAACGTCAATTCTTCCAATTAGTGAGGGAACCTTTCAAAAGCTGGGAAGAATGGAGGGGGGAGGGGAGAAACAACCATAAATTAAAGTAATAAAAATATATTTCCCTTCAAGTTCATTCACGTTAAAATTTTTAGAAGGCAAACTTTCCGAAAACCAACGAAATTTTCTCACAGCCTATACAAAAAAAAAATTAGCAGCTACACACACATGCCTTGCGATATTATCTCAATTTCAATGGTGTTTTTCCATATTTCTGGCTTTAACAACGTAGCGTTTACTGCCAATCTTAAAATCAATGCCATCTCTGCTGATCTTGCCGAGCATAATTTCGGGAAAGTATCCATATGGCTGTTACGAAAAAGAACGCAAAACTATGTCCCCTCCCCTATGCATTTACGTGAATTTCAGCAACCTGATATAACTCACTCTTCGAGTAACTACCGCATGTCGTTAGGGTACAGCAACGTGATATAACGTCAACGGCCAGGAATGATACGGCCTTATTTAGCAAGCTACCGATTTTTGAACAGTATTGCTCTTGGTCGGTTATGACCGCCTCTACACAAATGAAAATTATCTCTTGGTAGCGTTAGAGAAACTGGATTCACTCGCCACCCTGGACTAAAAGTGCCGACATCTATAGAAGCACTCGCAGCGTTACCAACGCTGACTTTAATTTTTACCCGCATGTGCAAGCTAAAATACCCGCTTTTACACACAAATCGGCAAAAAATTGACGGGCAAAGAAATAAAAATGCTTTAAAAATACTACATAAAGATCGGTTTAAGGTGAATTTTGTGCACGTAGGAGATGTGTGCTTAAGGAAGTGTACATGTAAAATGATAAAAAGAGTGGCTTACAGTGACATTCGTCTTTATGAGGCAAACGTAATATTTAAAATCAATACATACATTTACTGTGAACAATACTCACATTTTACCATTGAGATCACAGACACTGGCTGATGGAAATGTAACCGATTACGTAACCTTTGTGTTGGTTGGTAAAATGTAGCAACAACAGGTTACATTAAACAATAGTTTTCTAAACTGACACTTAAATTTACACATGCGTATAAATTTAATATTTCAAATCAAAAAATTTAAAAAACAAACGAACAGTATATANATACATTTACTGTGAACAATACTCACATTTTACCATTGAGATCACAGACACTGGCTGATGGAAATGTAACCGATTATGTAACCTTTGTGTTGGTAGGTAAAATGTAGCAACAACAGGTTACATTAAACAATAGTTTTCTAAACTAACACTTAAATTTACACATGCGTATAAATTTAATATTTCAAATCAAAAAATTTAAAAAACAAACGAACAGTATATANAACACTTAAATTTACACATGCGTATAAATTTAATATTTCAAATCAAAAAATTTAAAAAACAAACGAACAGTATATACAAACAACTGAACAGTTTTACACTATCACATATTATTACATGTGTGCAAATAATGTGTATATTTCTTTATAATCACATAATAAGTTGAAAGTCTTTATCTTACTAAAATATTAAATAAGCATAACTTAGTAAATCGAATACCGAGAGTTAACTAGGAAGTTTTTATGTAAGCCAAGAAGCGTTGTATAAAAAAACCTTCAGCGGTGACAGACTACAACAATTGATGGAATTTCCAATGACTGAGCAAGACGAGGTTCAACCGCATTAATAACATCGTAAATCTAATCATTAAAATCAAATCTACATTTGATTTGTGATACACGGTCATCATATTGTTCACGAATATTCTTGTCTTCAGCAAGTTTTTCCAAGCTTTCTTGTGCAGTGTCTCCGAGATATACTTTATTCAAAGCAACAAAGTGTGAGGGATNTCAGCAAGTTTTTCCAAGCTTTCTTGTGCAGTGTCTCCGAGATATACTTTATTCAAAGCAACAAAGTGTGAGGGATTTTTATGTTCAATTGCTAATACACCCGCATCTTTTACATAAGAAGCATTCATAAAATTGCAGCACAAAGTCTTAAGAAGTTGTTCACATTCTGGTTTGAGTCGATGAAGCAATAGTGTTTCTCCTTGAAACAGCGTGTTAAAATCTGCCAGAAGACCAAGAACATACTACATGAACTCCGANTCAGCAAGTTTTTCCAAGCTTTCTTGTGCAGTGTCTCCGAGATATACTTTATTCAAAGCAACAAAGTGTGAGGGATATTTATGTTCAATTGCTAATACACCCGCATCTTTTACATAAGAAGCATTCATAAAATTGCAGCACAAAGTCTTAAGAAGTTGTTCACATTCTGGTTTGAGTCGATTAAGCAATAGTGTTTCTCCTTGAAACAGCGTGTTAAAATCTGCCAGAAGACCAAGAACATACTACATGAACTCCGAATAGATTTCCGTGAACTTGTTTCCCACGGTAATCAAAATATCTTCTTGTTTTGGAAGAATCTTCAAAGACAGTCAACGATAGGTTAGAAACACTAAGAAATTTAAATGGGTCAATTAATGGTCAATTTATATTTATCCCTGATTTTGAAATTTTTTATGCCTCTGAGAGCATAATACCCTAATTTTACTCCAAACTGGTAAATACCCACATTTTTACCCGCCGAGTACGTAAAATACCCGAAATTGAGGTAATTAACAACACATTGGCAACACTGAGCACTCGAAAGAAAAACTACATCTAAAAACGTTTCTTTAATACATGACTAGTTTTTAAAAATAGCATAAAGTTGACGTTTCTACGATACACCGATAATAAACGCCGAGCCTGTTCACAATCACCAAAGCACTGACAGTTAACTAAATCTCCATGCTTTCATGGCGTGAAAACGTAGTTCGCCGTCAGTTGTGAACTGCGTACGCATAAAAAAAAGTTAGTTTGTTGAATAATTCCCCTAAACTTCTAAAACGACTAACACAGGCCTCCTTCNAGTTAGTTTGTTGAATAATTCCCCTAAACTTCTAAAACGACTAACACAGGCCTCCTTCGCTGACACACCACACCAGCACGGAAGTAAGACGACATATCCTTCCTGCACTAGGTTGAACGTCTGAACTAGCTCCAAACAGCTTCCGTTTTGGCAGCGACCAGTGTTTCTTCAAGGTACACCATCCGTAGATTTTATTAGTTAAGTTTATTCATTAGTGAAAAAGATGTCAATTAAAACTGATAATCCGTGCTGCCGAGGAATATTTGCCATTCATACTTTTGTGGCATGTCCAGACACCGTAATCACTGAAATAATAAAACTACTTTACATACTTATTATAAAGCAGTGCTGGATGATATTTACGTAGTGGTGGGTGACGTCCCATCCCCCCCCCCANCCCCCCCCCCAAATTATACCCTCGCATAAACACTGGCGGCGACACTGTGCAGCATACTTCCGTGGAACGTGAAGAGCCACGCCGCGCATGATAGTTCCGTCGACAGCGAGGTCATTAGAGCGAAGCAACTTACTCCGAGAAGCAGGAACGGAGAATATATCTGCCATCGGGAGGACAAAACTGGCGTGGAAAACTGCCATTATCGTTGATTTTGTTCTTGAAATAGAAGCAGAGCGCTGTTTTCAAAGTAATGCTAGTTTTGCATGCCAAGTATATGGTGNGTTGATTTTGTTCTTGAAATAGAAGCAGAGCGCTGTTTTCAAAGTAATGCTAGTTTTGCATGCCAAGTATATGGTGGAATCACAGTATTTATTCTTATGTCTATTTAAATTATTTGAGCACATCTTTATACGGTTTGTGTTCGATACGTCATNAATCACAGTATTTATTCTTATGTCTATTTAAATTATTTGAGCACATCTTTATACGGTTTGTGTTCGATACGTCATATAAACGCAATTTTGGTAGCATAAAAAAAACAGAGCATATTTTTCACAATAGGGTGGGCGTAAATGTTACCAGGTAGACCTAGGTTAGGCGATGCAAAGAATGCATGTATTCTGTNGTTGATTTTGTTCTTGAAATAGAAGCAGAGCGCTGTTTTCAAAGTAATGCTAGTTTTGCATGCCAAGTATATGGTGCAATCACAGTATTTATTCTTATGTCTATTTAAATTATTTGAGCACATCTTTATACGGTTTGTGTTCGATACGTCATATAAACGCAATTTTGGTAGCATAAAAAAAACAGAGCATATTTTTCACAATAGGGTGGGCGTAAATGTTACCAGGTAGACCTAGGTTAGGCGATGCAAAGAATGCATGTATTCTGTGGTGAAAGTTCTTGCTTTTACCTCCATGTTATTGTCACTATTCAAACAACGGAAACCCATACTATGTACTTTGGTAGAGCGATTTGCAGCTACTTCATTAACTAAACCGGTTAACATGNCAAACAACGGAAACCCATACTATGTACTTTGGTAGAGCGATTTGCAGCTACTTCATTAACTAAACCGGTTAACATGCGTCAACCCGCGAACGTTTGGATAAGTAACTGTCAAGACCTGTCCTTCAATGGCCGTGGTCTTTATTAAAGAACCANTGTCAACCCGCGAACGTTTGGATAAGTAACTGTCAAGACATGTCCTTCAATGGCCGTGGTCTTTATTAAAGAACCATCCCAGCGTTCGCCTGGAGTGGTTTCGGGAAACCATGGTGAACACAAATCAGGACCAGGATTCGAACTCAGGTCCTCCCGAAAGCGAGTCCGCTAACCGCGCAGACGTACTACGTGACGTCGCAATCGCGCAGCGTCTCCGCACGCAATCACTTGACACAGCGCGCACGCGGCCCCGCTGCAGACAACACTGACTTCGGGGGTGGAAGCCGCGCCACCGGCTGCGACGTCTCGCCAGGGGAAACGCGGGAAGAGTCTCGGCGTGAAAATAGTGTCAGAAAGGGGGGTGCTGTTTACCCGTCGCATGACAGGAAGACGCTGACAACGCCCGTGTCGTTGAAAGAGCGGGGCGCGCATTGTTTCCTCAAGATATAAACAAACGGACGGTTGTAATTGTTTAACTCTCACGGTGCATCTCAAAGTCCCTACAAATAACTATTTATCAAGTGACAACATGAAGCGTTGCGCTGTCAACACACAAATCCTATTTCAGTGAGTCACGTTGCACGCGCATAATCCGAAAATTAACGCGTGATGTTGTGAACTTTGCATTACCGACAATCAAAAAATATACACTAGTGAGACTCGCAGTGCCAGTGGTACGCCTATCTATGATATTGCATTGTTGTAATAAAAGTCTTTTGGATAAGAAAATAGTGCTTATTGGTGAATAAATGTATTTACAAAAATCACACAACAGATACAAAAAGCAAATATCTTCACAAAATAATTTATAAATTTACAACAAAAACTACTCATTCATAGGTCAAGATGTACACCACAATGAAAATGGTACTGTATGTATATATCCTGTCGTAGAAGGGCATGTGTGAGCAGTTAGTACCTAGTGCGATGACCACAGTTCTTTTTCATCTCCTTAAGCCGATCTGACATACATCGAACCAACCTTTTACAATAAGAGGGCTCAATCTTAACTCATTCCGATTGAAGAGCAATTGTGAGGTCATTCCAGGTAGATATGGGATGTTTGCGGATGTTTCCTTTTAACACACTCCACAAATTAACAATGACATTGATGTCTGGGGATTGTGGAGGGGTATCGAGTACATGGGGGCAATTATACAGTAACCACATGCGTACATTATGGACATTATGTGTCGAGTCGTTGTCCTGGTAGAACGTGAAGCAATCCCGCAAGCATAATATCTTTGTGCTCGGTGTCAGTTCTTTCCTCATTATGTCCAAATACACATCTTGATCCCTAGTAATATCTATGAAATGGTGTTTCCCCACACCCGAAGCCGCTATACACCCCCATGCCCTCAGGGACCCACCCTCGTGTTTCACCGTCAGCCTAAGACTTCTTTCTACAAGCTCCATGTTTGGCTTATGCCAGATACTGACTACCCCATGTGATGCAAACACATTAAATTTATTTCATCGGTAAATATTACTGTTTTCCGGTAGTCAAAAGATTTATCAACGTCATCTGTGACAAACTGGAACCCGAAATGTTTGTTCTCTTGCTGATGTATGGTTTATTGAGCACTCTCGACCATTGAAATCCTCTCTACGAAGGACTCTCCTCAAGGTTGCTGGGCAGGCTTTTTCCCCCAAAACGACTTCTGCTTCCTTGGCAAGTGTTGGTGCACTTAACGCGGGATTCATCTTTATTTGATATCGAATCCATCGCTCGTCTGATGTATAATTTTTTCTGGAACAACACTTCTCTTTGTTCTCTATTCTACTGTACTGACCTAAGCAGCGACGAACGAAATTTTGCACAGTAGAATTATTGAGATTAACAATTTTGCCGATCTCACGCAGAGATTTACTCCTTTGGTAATGCAAAATTACCAGCCTTCTCACCGACNCAATTTTGCCGATCTCACGCAGAGATTTACTCCTTTGGTAATGCAAAATTACCAGCTTTCTCACCGACAGACGCCTGACCTCTTTCACATTCCATGTTTTTCTACGAAGGCTTACTTGAATGTAATGCTTGCCTTCATGCACAGAACGAAGATACGCGTGGTTCAGAATTTGAGAGCCCGACATGGCACGCCTGGTCGCCGAACCCTCATATGCCACCAAATGGCTTTTAGTGTTGTGTGACCGGAAGCCGGAGCTCCCATAACTCACTAAGTGTTTGTCAAACAAATGCACCCTGACACTTTCTCAAATCATTGGGTCGGCGGCAGGGGCGTTGTATATGTGGGAGTTGGGTACCGGGCCCTTATTTACGCGAGTTATTTGGTGTTGCCTATTATAAGTAAAGTTACGTGTTCGTGTGTTCGGCGGGGTAGTGAAGCTCCCCTCCAGCCTCCCGGCTGAAGTGAATGTTGTCTCTTGATGTATGTCTAGCATGTTGAGCTGTTGTTTGCAAGTGTGCTAATTAATTTCGCACGTATTGTGTCGGTGAGTCCCTCAGGATACGTTTAATTGTTTCAGCGTTTGAGACATTGGAGTTATAGCAAGAACCTTTGTTAAAAATTTAGAGTTGGAGGGGCCCCTAGTACCAGTCTCTGAACCTAGTAACAGTAGAGCCCCTCCCCCGCCCCTTCCCGACCAGCAACAAACTATCAAGTCGGTGCATCATTATACTTATAGAAGTCTGACAGGCTGCAAGGATTTGAGATTAACATACATTGAGTACATTCATTCATGTACGAAAATATTTTGTTGGAGATATAGTTCATTGCGATTTTTGCATGTTGTGCTCGATACTTAAATATGTAGATATATAACACACAAGTTTTTTAATTGCAAATCATGTTGTATTTTTACCTGTGAAATTATTGGACTCTAGGGGATTGAACTTGAGATAACATATTTTCCAGAATGATGCACTGTCTCCAGTACCATCAGGGTACAAGAGTTATTTCCCATAAAAAATTTAAATAGCATAAGTAAAATGTTACTACTCATGTGTTTAGTCAAAGGTGGTGTAATTTCAATACTTTTAAGTGCTGAGTTGCTTTCTTGGTCGGTAATGTATACCATGCATGGAAAGGCAGGACGGTCACTGTGGTCTCTTGTTTCTGTTGAGTTCACGTCGATAGTTACGAGATGCACTGGTGGCCTCCAGGTCTTCTGTGTATGAAACATCTACACCAGTAGTTTTTTTTCCAGTTAAGGTAAACCTCTTCTCTGTATGTTTTGGATCTTCTAAAAGCAGAGTACATACTTTGTAAAATTTAAGTGTGAGTGTGTGTGTGTGTGGCTGTGTGTTGCAATACCTTCGGACTCGTCATTACAAAGTTCGTACAATAAATTATATTTCTATATTAATAAAAACTTTATGGCGAGCGATTCATGGGTAATTCGTTTCGTAATGAGCTTGTAGCAATATAAATGGTATGTTTTCAAAATAAGTAAATGTACTATTTTCTTTCATCATTTTTTTCTCTCTCTTTGCCAGTGTGTAGCAGTGACTTCTGTTTTGCGTGGTTAATGGTTTAAATATATATTTCGTATGTGCTTATAGTTCTAGCACTATAAATGGTACGTATTCAAATAAGTACAATATATATATATATATATATATATATAGTATTTAAAATGGGATAAATTGTTCCCTTGTGCTGTATAACTGAATTCCTCTCATAAAGGGAAGTGCATGTGTGACTCGGCTGATCTGTCACCGTGGAGCATGATGTCTGTCTGTATTTCTGTATTTATGTATTTATGTATTTATGTCTCTGTCTCTGTCTCTCTCTCTCTCTCTCTCTTTCTTTCTTTTAGTGTTCTGTGCCATTCCTTCGACTTACCGAGACCTGCACGATGCTCACGCTGCCAGTCGACCACCTGGGCTACCTTACAGATTCTCACGATGTTAGTTGATCGCGCAACATCGGCTGGGTCGGATGTGTTCAGCTGCTAGTGTTGTTGAGTGCTGGCTGTACTCTGAATGTGATGGTTTCGTTTCAGTTGCGATGTGCCTGTATGTATACATTTATTTTGTTTACATGCCTGATGGTTGTTGCATGTTCCCGAACTTCAACGTTTTGGAAATGCTGACCCACTATGCTTGTAATAGGGCTTGAGGCCTACTTGCCTGTATCTCCTTGATTGTGGTCGAAGTGATGACCGATATGAATTTAGTGGTCGTAGCTTCGGTGGGTTGGAAACGGCGGGTAACTATGCTTATAAGAAGACTTAAAGTGCACTAGCCCCTATCAACCTGTTTGTCAACGGAGGTGAGGCCTACGATATGGATATGGTGACTATGTGGATGGGAAATGGCAGCCAACTATACTTATACGAAGTCCTAAGGTGTACTTGACCCTGCGATCCTTTTCATCGTCGGAAGTGATGCCTATGTTATGAATTTGGTTACTATAGCTTCGGTGAATGGGAAATGGTTGTCGACTATGCGTATAAGTAAGATTAGGGCGTGCTTAACCCTGCGGCCAAGTTCATCGTCGGGGGTGTTGTCTATGTATTTGGTGACTATATCTTAAATGGTTCGGAAATTACATCCGACTATGCTTATAAGTAGACTTAGGAGGTACTTGATGTGTGCGTGGTACAACTCAGGCTAGCGTGCGTGGGCAGGCTTCGTTCCATGTCGCGAATGAAAAAGCACAAGACTCGTCCCTGCCAGGACATCAGGTGAATGGAGGCCAGAATGAGTATGAGAAAACCAGGGTGAAATTACAAAGCATGGGACTCGACCCCACCAGGATGCCAGAAGAAAGAAGATCAGAAGGAATATGAGAAAACCTAGGTGGAATGGCAGAGCATGAGACTCGACCCACTAGGGCACCAGGTGAAAGGAGACCAGAAGGAATATGAGAAAACCAAGGTGGCGGCAGACGATGGTGAAGAGGGAACATTCATGATGGAGGACTCGACAAGCAAAAGAGAGGAAAGGGTGAAAAATCGAGACCAGAAGGAATGAGAAAAACCTCCAAGGGATAGAACGAACTAGAGGGGAGACAGGAAAGAATAGGGGAGCATGAGAAAAAACAGACAAGAGAGAAAAAAGGAATATGAGAAAACCCCAAGGGATATAGCAGATGTGAGAGAACGGGTTTGGGGGGAGAGAGACACTGGAAGGAATGAAAGAAGTTGCATAATGGGGCAATGAATTCTTAACATTCTTCAGACAAGATGGATGGTGCTGGTATGGAATGACAGAGCGTGCTTGTAAATGATTCCACACACCGGCGGACAACTGCACAATTTCTGCCGAGTTCATCTGGATTGAGCAAAAGCCAGCTGCATTGTGCAAAACACATTTTTTGTGAAACATTCTGCTGGTTTTGAGGGAAATTCGGGAAATTGTTTAACTTGTTGAGGGAAAAAGGCAAATTCCGAGGGGAAAAAAAAAAGGAAATCCAAGATGGTCACCGTGGCGCCGCGGCTCCGCATCCAACATGCAGTTGACGCTGAACTCCCTTTTTCCTACTAACATAAACTGTGTCATATGAGCTCCGCAGTGCTATTTGCGAATTCGAAATCAATATGTCGATACCTTCAGCGAGTCGAAAGATATTTGAGATGAACACTTTAGCTGAATAATCCTGTACCGTATATCCATTTGTTATGTTTGAGATTAATTTTTAAAAATATGACTTTGCCAGGGCACAGAACATTTTTTAGTTATATCTAACAGACAATTATGTTTTGACTTCTTGTACTACTGTCGCTACTGTATATATTCTCAAAGGGTAATTATTTCCATTTATTGCTCAAGGTAAAGGAGTAATGGTACGCCGGTGTTGTTATTGATCATCATTGTATCCTTTATCATCGAATAAATTTCAATGCGAAAAGCTAAATACATTATATTACTAAAAAACGTGTCACACCACAATGATTTTCCAATCCCCCCACCACCCTCCAAAACTACAGACTGCGTAGAAAGAGATGCCATTAATTCCGAACAGCTGGTTTTTGTGGTGTAGAACAAATGCTGAGATAATGTAGCTTTGTGACTTGGGAAGCAATTCGGATCGATTTATTATTAACGGTTTACTCTACATTTCAAACAAATACATTGTGTTATACGCTCGTTTTAAAACTTGCCACGTTACCACCTTTTACAAAATAACAAAATACCATAAGAATGTATATTTTATTTCCTAGCTAAGCGCGATTATGATTGTCTCGATTGCAACTGTTAACAATGAAAAGAAAATACTCTGCGCGTTTACTTAACAACATGCTTACGATAACCATCGTAGTGAGCAACGTGATAAGAATTCTTTGAGGATCGGTAAATGAAATTCCCTTAGTGATACAGGTCTGCTTAACTTTAGGATGACAGAAAAAAACATCCCATATCAGAGCACACTCATACACCCCATGTTCTCTCCGAGTTTCATTTTGTAAGTTTCCACTGTCACATGCCAACATTATTTACAGTGGTCTTTCTATAAACGCATGTTTAAATACTGTGCACGAGATATTTGGAACAGGCCCAGGTCCAAGTCCAAGTCAGTGCGAGCACTGTGTACGCGTGTTATTTTTTCTTTCTTACTCTTAAAAATCAAGTCACTTAAAAATTACATAGTTAACTGCAGTAGCTATAAATAGTCTGTTCTAGCACACCTGACTTTGGCTGGGGGACGAGGGACTGGCTGGTGGCGTCGTCCGGGTGACACCGACGTCATCACGGATTTTTCCTGCTCTCGCATTACTCTAGGTACGCAAGGCTCTTGTGTCTGATTGGCTACGCGAGACTCTCGAAATATTGTTTTGAAAAATCCCAACGTTTATTTTTAAAAATGTATTAATTTTTTTTCAATATTATTTTGTTTATTATTTGTTTGAAATAGTTGTAATCACTTCCCTACTTTGTGCTCTTGCATTCCATGCTAGAGGGCGTTCTCCGAGTCTTCCCAAATCCCATTAGCTACGCGAGACTCTCGAAACTGACAAGTCAGTACCATTCAAATTTGCTGAAGAATGTCGTGTTCATTGCCCTCTGGCAAGAATTTCTCACTGCGTATAAGCATAGTTGACCCTAATTTCCGAATCGTATTAGATATAGTAGTCAAATTTGTTACATACACATCACCCCCGACATCGAACATTATCGCAGAGTCATTTAAGCCCTATGCAAACTTATAAGCATAGTTGACCATAATTCCCGAACCGTTTAAGTTACAACCGCCAAATTCATAACATAGACATTACACCCAACAAGTTAAAAAAAATTTTATTTTTTTTAAATTAAAAAAATATATATTTCCAAAATTATTTTTTTTTAAGGTGGTTGGCGTAGTGGGTTATCTCTGGATGGATGACTCGCGTTGACGGGAGGATGCTCGGCGTCACGTAACCTCGATCCGGATGGATGACGAGGCGATTCTTGGCATCGTGTATGATCTCCGGCTAGACTCGTATTGATGGGGCGGTGCTCGGCGCTGGTTGACCTCCGTCGTGGGCTACCTCTAACAGCTGCAACGAGGCGGTGCTTGGCGCTGTTTTCAGGACGGTCACACTCCCGCATGGAGGTTAGGCGACGCAGTCGGACACAGGAAAACCCATACGTGCCATGGAAATTAAGAGGGAGCACGGGATGATCCGCTTGGCCCATCCAGGGGTACTCCCTGGAATTTGGATCAGACGAGGTTGGACTCGTGCTGGCAGTGGTTGACTCCGCATGCTGGAGAAGGCTCGGAGAGATTCCCCCTCTTGCTAAAAGAGCCGGACGTTGAACAGGATTGTTCCGGGGGCGTGCCCGAGATCACGTCAGGGGCGTGGGTAGTGCTCCGGCTATACCACACGCTTGGTAATCTGAGTGCTAGAATCTCAGGCCTTGTGGTAGGACATGCTCTGTGCGATCTGCAATATCAGATCGGGGCTCTGCCTGGTGCGGCCTGTGTACAGGTCGGGGCAAACGGGTTTGGTCAATTCAGAAAGTGCTGGTCATGTCTGCGATGAGAGGGCGTGATCCCTCTTCCCCGCCTACTGGGAGGCCGGGGTGCGGTATGGCCTCGCGGCTAAGAGCGCCCCGTTATCAAATAAGACCACGACTCTGTCGTGTTTTAACAGTAAGGTCTCGTCTAGCATCATAATCATCTAAAGTATCGTACGGCCTCCGACACTTGCGCAATATGTGCTGGTTGGTGAGTGCTTATAACTTGTTTCCTTTACATTTTATTTATATCTGTTTTGCGTCTGTATTAATATACTGTACGCATAGGTGAGTGTTCTGCACGTTGAATTTCAGTCGTGTGTCGACATGGGTGTACCTAGAAGATAAATGAATAATAATAAAGAAATAATTTACATTCTTATACCTTTATTTACAGACTTTTGATACAGACTTGTAAGTATACATATTATTTGATATGTGCTCAACATATTCTTTATTCAAGCGATATATTTATGGTAAGTGTTTAGCAAAACAATTCCTGCTGTGAACATTCAAGCCACTCCTATTCGCATATACCATACAGCAGTTGATGCATGGGTAGGTCTTGTAGACGATGGCAAACATGCAGTTACTTTCTTCATGTTGTTTGGCACTGACGCAGTTATTGAATGTCTTGCCACAATACTTGCACTCACTTCCCGATGAATGGCAAACATAACCTTTGCACCTCTTGCTATGTGTATATAGGTTATCACTGCGGGTAAACACGGCATCGCAGTTGACTCAGTGGAACATCTTGTATGCTGGGCTGAACATTCAATGGCAACTTTCATGTCGTCATGCATGGCAACTTTTACTAAAAATATTTCCACAATAGTAACATTGATATCGTATTGCATGCAACGATTCTCCAGGGTCCCTTGCTGTTGTCGGTGTTACAGATGGTAAGTCTTCAGCCCTTGATTCCGTCTTCGTATTTTAGTAGAGACAATGATACTGTATTGCTTGTGGCGTCTCTTCAGAGATTCTTGCTGTTGCAAATGGTAAGTTTCAACCATTGTTTCCATCTTAATATTGTAGCAGAGTACATGTTCTTAGATGAATGTAGTAGTGGTAGTAACAACCTGCTTTCCTCCACCACGCTCGACAGCGAAATGATGTTCATTTTACATGATGATTGCTTATATTTGCTTATATTTTCCTTTTCATTTTATTTTTACATTAGTTTGAATCAGAATATAGTCATGTTGAACTTA
The DNA here is from genome assembly GCA_002778355.1 of Clitarchus hookeri. Lineage (NCBI taxonomy): Eukaryota > Metazoa > Arthropoda > Insecta > Phasmatodea > Phasmatidae > Clitarchus > Clitarchus hookeri. Next base: position 72,763 of record NQII01004780.1, on the reverse strand, counting down.
CCTTTTCCGCACATCACGACTGAAATATCTTTGTCTAACATAACGTAATGTATACATTTTTTGCACAATATGCCACAATATACATAGGTAGTTAAATGTGTATAACTATTTGTTTTATAATTATTTTTATATGTAGTTTGCAACATCATGTAGCAATGATGTCTCTCCTGCATTACTAATGGTTCGAGAGCCACGTGTAACATGTTAGGTCCCTTTATCCTTGTGTGTGAGCAGTGTCCTTTATGAAGGGCCGTCATCTTCGTCGATGACGAGACACTTTCGAGAGCCTCGCGTAACACTTTAGGCTCCTTTATAATTATGTGCGGTAGCATCCTTTATGATAGGTAGCATCCTTTATAATAGGCTACCAGCTTCGTCAGTGACGAGTCACTTTCGTGAGCCTCGCATTACATGTTAGGTTCCTTTATCGTTGTGTGCGAGCAGTGCCCTTTATGATTCGTCAGTGATGAGACTCTTTCGATTTTTCAGCCAAGATAACCGGTGCTGGCGTGGAAGAGAAAGTTGTCTTCTCTGGGCGCTGCTCGCTCGCCCTCGGACGGTTCTCAGTTACGCTGCGTAGTCAACAACAAACCGCACCACTGCGAGCTCCAGGACACAAGTCATCTATCCACCACACCGCCGCACCGCCGCACCTCCCAGGAAGCGAGTCGTCTAACCGCCGCACCACTGAGGCTCCCAAGAAGCGACTCGTCCATCCGTCGCACCACCCCACAGCTGCCAAGAAGAGAGTCGTCTATCCACCGCACCACTGCGACCTCAATAAGTGTGTGTTCTATCCACCGCACCACAGCGGCCCCAATAAGCAATTCGTCTATCCACCGCACCACTGTGGTCTACAGGAATAGAGTAGTCTACCCACTACACCACTTCGGCCCCCAAGAAGGGAGTTGTCTACCCACCACGTCACCGCGGCCCCAAGAAGCGAGTTGTCTACCTACCACGTCACCTCGGCTCCCAGAAAGCGAGTCGTTTATCCACCACGTCACCGCAGTCCCCAAGAAGTGAGTCGAATATCCATCACACCACCGCAGCCCCCAAGAATCGAATTTGGGAAGACTCTGAGAAAACCATCGCATGGAATGTAAGTACATGAATTTTGGGAAATGACTAACATGGAATATTTGCGAAAAAATATTTTTCAAAAATCAAAACTATTTTTTTTTGGTTAATTAGCGTGTCTATCCACCGCACCACTGCGGCCCCAGGAAGCGCACCGTATATCCACCACACCATCGCGGCCCCAAGAAGCGAGCCGACTATCCACCACATCACCTCGGCCTCCAAGAAGCGAAGTAGGGACTAGTCGGGGCATTGTGGCGGGGATTTGGTAAGACTAGGACAAAATCCACTAGCCTGAATAACCTGCGTCTATCCATTGCATCACCGCGACCTCCGTTGAAATGAAAGCCCACGCACCGCCTGAGGCAGTGTGTTGTCTATCCACTGCACCACCACAGACCCACAGTCGTAATGGAATTTTTTTCAGAGCAGCGCCGAGCACCGCCATGCTGCAGCTGTTAGAGGTATCCCACAATGCAGGTCAACCATCCGGCTAGAGGTTACATACAGCGCCGAGCACCGCCCTGCCAACCCGAGTCTAGCCGGAGATCATACACGACGCCATGCAATGCCTCGTCATCCATTCTGATGGAGGTTACACATGACGCCGAGCACCGTCCCGTCAACGCGAGTCATCCAGCTAGAGATCACCCACAACGGCGAGCACCGTCAAAAAAAATAAAATAAAATAAAATTTCAAAAACATTGAGAAAAATTAAATTTTGAAAAAAAAAACCATAAAAAATTTATGTTGAAATTTTTTTTTTTAAACTCGTTGTGGGTTATGTCTATGTTACGAATTTGGCGGTTGTACCTAAGATAGTTCGGGAATTATGGTCAACTATGCTTATACGCAGTGAGAAGTTGTATTCCAGGGGGCAATGAACACGAACATTCTTCAGCTAATATGAATGTTTCGAGAACCTCATGTAGCTAATGGGATTTGGGAAGACTCTGAGAACGCCCTGTAGCATGGAATGCAAGAGCACGAAGTGGGGATGTAATTACAACTATTTAAAACAAATATTTAAAAAAAAATAATAATTGAGAAAAAATACATTTTTGAAAAAATAAAAATAAAATGTCTTGAAAGTAAATGTTGGAAAATTTTCAAAACAAAATATTTCGAGAGCCTCGCGTAGCCAATAAGAGACGAGAGCCTCGTGTACCTAGAGTAATGCGAGAGCAGGAAAAAAACGTGATGACATCATCAGTGTCCCTAAAGACGACGCCACCAGCCAGTCCCTCGTCCCCCAGCCAAAACCAGGTGTGCTAGAACCGACTATTTATAGCTACTAACTGCTGACCCGTATTCTCTGCGTAATGTTTGAAAAAGCAGTAGTAGGTGGAAATTGAGTGAATGGTTTACACGAGTTTGGGTTCTACGTCGCAAGATTATGCACAGAATGGTCAATGGCGACGGAACATCCTAATCAATTGGCTTCGAATTACTTGTCGCCAACTTAGTGTTCAGAAAATGAAAAATGCTGGTGGTTGAACACAAACTAATACAGGTTCGGACTTGACGCAACGTAATCGTAGCCGTGTGTGAGGAATGGGTACCGCGGACCAATTGGAGACACTACAGAATATGTGTAACGTGGCAATACGTATTACAAGACATACACGCTGCGCACTATTAAAAGCGGGGGTAATTAACCGCAAGCAAGGGGTGCGCGTTATAATTCGCCAGCTTCCCACACGGGTTGCAGCAGTATCGCAGGCAATTAGGTGGCGCATTATGTATTTAGGTTGGTGAGAGCTAGAAGGGCGGAGGGAGAATATTACGATGCTGAGGCTCAATTGCGGCATCCCAGACATGTCTAGTCGTTAACACACCCTCGAACCCCGCTCTTCCACGATCAAATTTGGCTGGCAGCCTCCGTCACCCACCATCGTATCGACCGCTGTGGCGCTCCAATCTAAACAGCTGGCTCCGTGCCGTATCGACGACACGCTGGGTCTATTTTATCGCTCCTGTTCATGGCTACATCCCCCGTCGACAAGGAGAATACAAGAATACAGTTGCAACTCAACAGTATAACGAGGGAACCTTATCTTATTCTTTTTTTTTTTTTTGCCGAATAAGGTTCTACGTAACTGGCAACGTTATGTTATGAAATGGTGTGATCAAACCTTAGCTGAACGGCTTGCCTGATCACACCTTCAAACATTAAACCACGACACGAGCGTGATTGCAACAACACCTTGCGAAGACAGTTGCAGAAATCCCCTCCACCGGCCAGTAAACGAGGTCGGAAATATTAAACAACGCAACCGATATAGGCCAGCGTAACACCGGGAGCAGCGTCTTTTGTCGTCGACCCGAGCAGAGAGAAGACCAAGGAAGATGGGTGTGTCCGGCTGTCGTTAACCGTCTCGTAGAATCAGCCTCCGGCAACATTAACAAGGTGATGACTTTCCAGTTAGATTATAATAAAATGGCGTGAGGTAAATATAATGAATAATCATCTTGGTATTCAATTAAAAGCTCCCCCGATCAATAGTAACATAAATAGTAATTGTATAATCCTAATGTTACTAAACCTCATCTTATTCTGTTGTGCTCTACCTAATCATGATTCATTATTGAGCTACGCCCCCAGCAACTTTCACGTACGAATGGCTGAAAAGTTCATTCGTAACAGTTAGAACACTGAGTAAACTGGCAATGATAATTTTGTTATGTTGACAAAGCGCACGACATCGCCAGTCTGTACTTAACAGACCTATGTTCTTTGGGCAAATTGAGTTCGTCGTAAATCCGTTATACATACGATAAATGCTTTAGAGAGACTAATAAACATGAAGATTACACAATCATTTCTAAACAATTTCGTGCTAATATTCATGAAATTAAAATGTGTAACAGATCACATATTTCTGCAATATAAAAACTGATCACATGATAGTTTACTGTATATTTACGCGATGCACAGGTAATTAATATTGTGTTTTATATGCAACTATGTTTTTTTTAAATGCCGAAGTTGCAAGACCGTAGAACCTCCGCTTCGGATATCATCGGTAATGATTCGTTTTCGAGTTGCTGTGGCTTGCCCGTCAAGACCGAACATTTATATTACTATAATCAATTCACGGTATCTTCGATACTTTTGAAAATAACCTTTGAAAAATCACCCTAGGAGTTACATGTTCAATTGGTTATAAAAAAATGGTATATGGAAAAAGGTTTTGTCTTGCTTTTAGCACTGAAGCACTATATAAATTGGTTGTTTTAAGTTTTAAGTATATTTTTTCAATAAATTTTAATAATTTGTTAAAAGTCCGTAAGAATTAACAACGGATTTTGAAGGGACATGTTCGTTATAGCTGAAAAGAAATAGTTCGTAGGTTAAGTATTAATATGTATAAATTTAATGCCGTAATTGTAAAATTTATATTGCTAAACTATATATTTACATTTTTACGTAGCACTCATGGGTAAAGATTTCACCGTTATTAATTGAAATTAAATAAATTTCAGTTGTTGTCCAGCGGACTCGTACACTCCATCTTGTTCGTTTGGGCACGTTTTTTTCAGAAGTATAACCACGCCATATTGGAGACGCTGAATTGTGGTTATAAAACTAACGTAACACATTCTTTCTACTTACAAGATAATTCTAGGTTAAGATGAAATTTTAGTATTAGCGTTGTTATTTCTGCAGTTTATCAAATAAACGTGCAAAATATAGAAAGGCATTTGAATATTTCCGTTACGTTATTCCCTTCGCAAAGAATGCAAAGGAATCGAATTTTGGTCGCCGCCAACTGATAATCGATTATTTTCGAAAGCTTTTTGTGGAGACCAAGAGATGGCAGCACATTAGCGTTGGTTCTTCAGTGCCAAATGTTAGCCGTGACTCGTCTTTCCGCCGCATAGTGTTGTTTTTATGTTGCAGTGAAGAAGCGCGACAGTTCTTGATGGAACAGAGATGTACCTACACCGCAGGTTTCAAAATGAAAGTGATTTTGTTCGCTGAAGAGTTTGGAAATCGAACTGCGGGCCGTGAATTCGTAGCAAATGAAACGTTAGTGCGGGCCTGGAGGAATTTTTCTCACTTATAAGTCGCAACCCCGAGTTTTCAATAAATTTTTTTTTAAATAAAATGTGCCACTTATATGCGCTAAAATACGGTACCATGTATCACAGTGAAATCTATAACCTGAGTGCTACTTCCAAAAGTTTATTATGTAAAATTTAACTTTTTCCTTACTGCAAATATGTAAATAAATCTTAATACAATAAGTAAACTTTAATTAAATTATATAATTAACAGTTCCGATATATACTTCAATCTACCTTTTTGTATGTATTACAACATTTCGCTAAATTGATTAGCATTTTTTAGACATTTAGAGAATTTTATTAAAGTATATGACAGTTGAGATTACATGGCATTGTTTCTCTTCAAAAATAAATTTTGGTAGTTCCCACATGGACACTGTTAATAAAATATTTGACAGTTCCCACAAGGCACTGTTTGTTTACAAAATATTTGACAGTTCCCACATGGCACTGTTTACAAAACGTTTGACAGGTGTCACATGGCAATGTTTTGTTTACATACTGCGGAAGGATACATAATCGGCTCCCTGAAAGTAGATATTTAGCAGGGTTTCAGAACATCTTGAAGTTACCGTGAATACATTATACTAGCGAACCGGCCCGGCTTCGCCCGGGTACAATTGAGTTTTACAGTGATACACTAATAAATACATTGGGAAAAGACAATTAATTTATGTGAAAACAGAACCATAAAATTATACTATGTCCGACTAGGTTTTTAACTGATTACGGCAACCCAAAAGGAAGGAAATATTTTTTACCTACCCGATACCCAAGAAGTAGGGTATTGTTTTTGGAGTGTATATGTGCAACTATCGCGTAGTTAACACATTTCCGCTTTCCAGCGTCGGTGTATGAAAATCAAAACGTGAGTTTCATCAAGTTGTAGCTTTAGAAATAAGTGTGCCTAGGTACTACTTTTTGCGCTTGGCTGAGGGATCTTAATCGATCACCAAAGTTAAGCAACGTTCCCAGCGGCACACATTTTGATGGGTGACCGTTTAGTGACATAACATCCAAGTGCTTCTGGGCTTCGGAGGCCACGTTAAATATTCGGTCCCGGTTGTTATCGATTGATAGCAGCCGTTTAGCCATTTCAGAGGTCCTTGGGCAGTCTGATAAACTCTGACACCAGAGGAAAAAAATATTTCGTTCACGTTCCCAGCCGTTGCAGAATTACGTTTTGTTGTTATCCCACAGAAACAGTACAATTTTCCGGGATAAAAAAGTATCCTATGTTCTATTCCAGGACCTGAAGTACCTACATACCAGATTTCATCAAAATCCGTTCAGCCATTATGGAACTGAGTACGGTCACGTTCGCAGCCTTTGCAGAATTACGTTTCGTTGTTATTCCACAGGACCAGTATGAAAAGTATCATATGTCCTATTCCAGGACCTAAAGTACCTACATACCAAATTCCATCAAACTCCGTTCTGCCGTTATGGAGCTGAGTGGTAACAAACATACACACATACTTTCGCATTTATAATATCAGTAGGATTGCCTTTGAGGCTTAATTAATGAACTGGCCAATGAGACAACAGGACATGCCATACACGCAACTGTTTGGCAAACACGGAATGAATTCGCACCTCAGCAGTACACTTCTCAGCGCAGACTTTGGAATGTAAGCAAGAAATTAGGTGCAATGAACCAATACGGTGGAAGATAACGGGAGCTCTCTTTTGTTGACAGCGAGCAACACAGAATTAACAAATCACGAACTACTTATATAAGTTCAGTTTCCAGTTCACAGTATTCCCATTCACTACAACTCTCGCCAGCATCAAATATTTACTTCAGTTTTCTCAAATTCTTCCACGTGAGTCACCTTTTCACAACAATACGCACTAAAGATTCGATATGACGGTTGCTTCGTTTAATCATCACTCACCAGGTACTCGATGTACTTCTGGTCTGGACTATTTCCATTCGTGTCTTGCTGTTTCAACTGATATCACTCAATCCAAAGGAGGTAATACGATCAATGTCCACATACTAAATAATATAAACTTCCTCGTAAAATTTAAGTCAAGGCCTTAACCTGTGCTGTGACGAAGTGAGAAGACCCAGAGCAAGGAATTGCACTAATATTCGCCATAAATTATGGAAAACTCAGTGTAAAAGACTACTCTTACTACAGGCGGTCGGAATCACACCCACGCGCGGCTTTCCAGAGGGCAAGCCTAATCAAACAAGTTTGGTGCGATACCTTCAAGAGTGGCGGCTTGGCATTCACTTGTTCACAAAGAAAAACTCTTATGTTGTTGCAACAACAAAAAATTACTGCTGAGGCATTTCTTTGAACGTTTATGTTGTAGTAAAATTAATAATGTTGTGAGAAAGTTAATAATGTTAAACATTTACAAAATCTAATATTATTACAAAGAAAATGTACTGTTGAAGTGTTAACGATAATAAAATCTCTATCTAAGCAATTTTGTCGCAACCAAAAGATTAATTACGCTAAAAATACCTGGAAGAACAAAATACTTTTTTGTGTTAAGACATTTAATAAAATGTCCAAACAACACAAGTTCACTCTGACTTGACGTTGTAAAATGACTGATAGTAGTGAACAGAGATAATCACATAAAATGAAACAAGCGTATTTAAATTTTAAAGCATAGAATGTGAACTAAATGTAGCTTTTGAAAAGCAGTTTACGTTTGCCAATCATGCACTGTGCCAATCATGCACATATATATATATATATATATATATATATAACATAAAGTAATTCCACGTAACGAAATAGAACTGGAAATGTTGTACTGAATACCCACAATATGGAACACAATCAGACATGTTAAGATAGAGCCGTTGGTAGGACGCCAGGTTCCGTAAAGTGGAAAACTTCAAATACTCAAGATGCAGGTGCGAGTCCCCTCCCAAGCGTCATTTTTTTCGTTTGTAATATTTTTGTAACAAAATAATTTTACTTAATTTGTATTACATCTGAATGTTTTCTTTGAGTAAAGAAAATACAAGGAAATGTTTAACACAAATGTTAACATCAATTCAACACAAAATTTGTTTTGCCGCAACATAAACAGCATATTACATTAACAGCGACATTAGTTACTGACAGTTGTATTAACATTAATGCTGTAGTCACAACGTTAGACTATTTTCTGTGCATAACGTTTCCAGTATAGCATTGGTTAGCGCGCTTGCTCATCAGTCAAGACGTATATACAGTATATTGAAAAATGTTTCAAAGTAAAGGTATTTTTACCGCAAAATAACTCTATTCTTGGGCTTTTCAGCAAAGTTCATTTATATCACACTGAACCGCATGATGGGTATTCATTCATAACTATAATGAAAACGATAATGCGATGTAAGTCATTCTCGATTCAGCTCCGCGAATCGAGATCAACATCAGTACCCTTGTTACTTCAGAATTACCAGCTAGGTTACTTCGCGTGCCAGTAAAAAAAAGCAAGTTCCATGTTGTGAAACCACTAAAATTACACGGATAAATTCTCCCTGATAAAGGGAAGCACACAGAAATCACTTCCGCGGGTTCCGCAGTGTTTGGGCAGGGTACGGTTGTTTTACTGGGAAAACACTCTGCTGAGTGGCCGCGACAATCTCAGTGTGCTCTCGAGCATGGCCAAGAAGTCGGCTGAACAACTAAAGAGTAGTTATATCAAGGAAAACAATCGAGCTTGGCCCGAGAAGCGAGAGCGAGCCGTTTAGAGGTATCGCCGCCTTTGGTATTTCCTACACAACCGTGGGACTCGAAAGCCAGTAACTACTTATACACACGATACACCTTTAACGGTGTGGTTTTCCGCATTATACCTCTGCCTCTCTCTCTCATTTGTGATGTCGCAGCGGTGACAACCGCTTGGAAAGGCCTTTAAGAATGTACACGCAGTTTTCGCAGGAATGAGTTTGGAAAGGCGTTATATGGTTTAATATCATTCTCACATGTTCAATTGAATAAGATATGTTTTTTATAGGTGGTTAAATACATAAGGCCGGCTATGGCAATACAGTAGCTTTGGTTTCGGCTTACTCTATAACAAGCCACTAATTCAAGGTGAAAAGAATACCCTGACTTTGCTAGGTTCTTATGATAAATTTTTTGTCGCCAAAATTAAATGTACTTATTTTCCAAAAAAAAAAAATACTATCAGATGAGACTCTAAACGTAAAGGCATTCGTAAGAAAATTCCCCTCACACCAGCAACAAAAAAAAATTATAACAAAATTTTCGTCAAGTTTCAGAATAAAGTAACACGTACAGCAAAATTCTAACTTTTTAAAATACGTATGCAAGCTTGTTCTTAGCAAGTGCTGAAAAGTCCCTAACAATCCTGTGTGCGCTTCAGCTGTTTCAGAGGCAAAAAGGTCTTCAGCGACATTTGGCCCTGGACTTTTAGATATATACCCAGAATAAATTTAAAACAAGCTGAGAATTCACACAGAGTATCTGATAAGTGATTTTCTTTTCTCTTTTTTGAAGAAGGCAGATGTGTCACATCCCGATACAGTANATCTGAGAATTCACACAGAGTATCTGATAAGTGATTTTCTTTTCTCTTTTTTGAAGAAGGCAGATGTGTCACATCCCGATACAGTATGAGCAAACAAGATAGCATCTGCCATAACATTTATGCTTTCTTTTATCTTCTTANTGTGTCACATCCCGATACAGTATGAGCAAACAAGATAGCATCTGCCATAACATTTATGCTTTCTTTTATCTTCTTAATGTTGTGTATCCTTAAAGGGGTGTTTATCATGAATCTTTGATCAGTATATAGTACACTGCTCTGCTCGCGCGATTAACAGTGCGAGAACACCTGTATCCATCAATATGATGATCTCCGAGGCAACTTCCTTACATTTGGATATAGCTGTAGACACGATGAGTGTGTCTGCATCACCCTCCGATTGATGAACTGTCATTCCAACCTCCTGGAGGAAAACTCATAGGATACCCAGCCAGTTGTTTCTTGTTTGCATTGCCCAAAAACTCTTCTTTCGAGGTAGTGGTAAGGAACTTTTCATGAACAATGACATCAGCAGATGCTTTCTTTGCACTTTGACGTTTTGTTCTCCAAACTTGGTGCTCTTCATCCCACTATACCCATCGAAAATTACTGTACATTTAGGTAGATATCGATCCATAATGTAGGAAGTATACTGTTTGCATACAGTATTTTCTTCAAAACAAGGAAAAGAAAAGCATGGAAATTACTTAGGAGCGAAGCTAATCTTCGGGCCATAGCTACAGTATTCAACGATATATNAGGAAAAGAAAAGCATGGAAATTACTTAGGAGCGAAGCTAATCTTCGGGCCATAGCTACAGTATTCAACGATATATCAGCGACATACGAGAGCATCTGTAAAGCAGGGGAAAAGTTTGTGGTAGCTCTGTACAATAAAGGTTCTCNGATATATCAGCGACATACGAGAGCATCTGTAAAGCAGGGGAAAAGTTTGTGGTAGCTCTGTACAATAAAGGTTCTCTTACTGAAGATTGGGATGTGCTTAGATATTTTACTTCCAAGAATACCACTTCTCGCCACAGTCATTGAGTGCTTACTTTGGACTGGCTTCATTACCAACAACTAGGGTTGCAGCACAACTCCACATTCTCGTGTGTACCTACAAGTGCAGCGGTGGCTCGCTAATAGCAGTCTATTACCTACTGATTGGGGCTGACGCAGCAATGGCAACTCCCTAGAACCAGTTTTTACTCGTCGGCCAACTCTAGACAATTTGATACACATGGTAGGCTGTTGCTGTAAGAAGAGTTGCTCTCGTCATTGTGAGTGCAGGAAAGCAGGTCTACTCTGCNGATACACATGGTAGGCTGTTGCTGTAAGAAGAGTTGCTCTCGTCATTGTGAGTGCAGGAAAGCAGGTCTACTCTGCCCTACCATGTGTCGCCGCTGCAAGGGACTCTTGTACCAATGGGGATTGCCCAATTGATACAGAAGAAGACATTGTTGTGGAACAATCTTTATTTTAGGAGACTTGGTGAAATTTTTGCGATATACTAGTAAAATGGACACTGGAAATGACAGTAAATTTCAAGTATGTATGTTGTTATACTGGTAGCCCAACCACCACACTTGTTAAAATTTACAGAAATAATTCCCGTCATTGTACTGGAATTAGTTTTGAATTTTCTTAACCTGTCACTTTCTGTGGTTTTCTTGTTAACTGCAACATTAAAATGAAATTAAATTANATAGTTTTGAATTTTCTTAACCTGTCACTTTCTGTGGTTTTCTTGTTAACTGCAACATTAAAATGAAATTAAATTATTCTTAAAATTAACACGAGAAATTAATAGTTTAAATTAATAGCTCATTAATCGGTTCTTCAGTACTAATTCACACTTATTCTAGGTTACCGATATGAAAACATTGGGCAGAATTTAATGCATATCACTTAGTTCAGTTCGCCCTTGAAACAGTTGCAGCACAAACAGGATTGTTAGGGACTTCTCAGCGCTCACTAAGAACAATAATTATCAGATGCACTGTAAAAAATATCCGCTTGTTCCAAATTTATTCCGGGTATATAATCTCTACTCCTGGGCTACTTACCCCATCCTCCCCACTCAGTTTTCCGCCCTGTACATCCTAACTAGCTTCTTCACTCTTCGCCTGTAGCATCTCCACTTAGTTTTTTTCTTAGGGAGCATCACCCCACTTATATCATTAAAGATTGTCTAAAATTCTTTCATCTTCACCTTCTCACATCTGCCTTTCCCATTTACCCTTAATCCACCTCGCTGCTCTTCATGTATCTTCTCCAGTTCCAATACCTCCTTTTCCACATATGGGCCCCAGACTGCGGCTGCTGTTGGCCTAATCATAGCTTTATAAGCCTTCCCCTTCACATCCCCACTAACCCCCTTCAAAACTCTTACCATCATTCCCAAAGACCTTCTGTGCTTACTGTTTCCGCCTAAGAACACTCTGAATCACCATCCCCAGGTACTTAGAACACAAATGAGGAGGTTAGAGTATAGGTCCTCCTGAAAATTATTCTCCCCGTCCACCTCTGCATACACAGTACACAATNTAAGAACACTCTGAATCACCATCCCCAGGTACTTAGAACACAAATGAGGAGGTTAGAGTATAGGTCCTCCTGAAAATTATTCTCCCCGTCCACCTCTGCATACACAGTACACAATCGTCCGCAAACAGCCTCACTTTGCCACCCACCATTTCCGCCAGGTCATTAGCCATAATGGTGAACAACAAATGGCCCAGCACACTACCCTGCGGAACCCCTGATGTAACCCCACCTTCCTTCGACAAGGACTCGCCTTCTTTCCCCCTGTCTTTTCTTCCTCTCAGGAAGTCACCTATCCAGTTCACTACCCACTTATCATCCTGTAGCTCATCCACTTTTTGCAACAAAACCCCACGGGTAACCTTATCAAAGGCCTTCTCAGTGTTTATGAAGCAGGCATCCACCTGCTTCCCCTCTTCAACTGCCTGCACCAAATCCTCCAGCAGTCCAGCCAGTTGCGTCTCAAATGAATAACATGCCCTAAAACCATGTTGGTACTCCTGCAGCCAGTTCTCTTAATTCATAATTTTTACCCCATATTGTAAAAACCTCTCCATCACCTTTCCTGTACTCATTGAGAGACTCGCAGGCCTGTCACTGCCAGGTATTTACCTTTCCTTCACAGGGACCACGGTGGCTGGGCGGTTAGCGTGCTCGCCTCCCACCAAGGCGAACCGGGTTCAATCCCCGGCCGGGTCACTCCCGGATTTTTGCATGTGGGAATCGTGCCGGACAATGCCGCTGGTCAGCGAGTTTTCTCGGGGATCACCCGTTTCCCTGCCCTTTCATTCCGGCGCTGCTCGGAATATCTCAACTAGCCATAATTTTAATAATTAAATCTTATAAACACACGATGTTTCAAAGTAGTGGCTATTAAAAACAAAATTATAATTTTTATACTCGCCCAACAATCTCGCAACACTATCTTCACTCCACTCCATTTCCAAAACAACATTTCCACAATTAATATTTTTCGCCCGATTCCTCTCCGCAAAGCCATATTTTCAGCTATTCTACGCCTCTGGTTGATGTATGTATAGGCGGTCACATTGCTAACAGAGAACCACAATTAGAATTACTCGTTTCGTGCAAAAACTCCTGAAAATAGGGCATTTTCGGTATCCTGATTTCGTAAGGTATCTATCTACCTTGCACAAGATATTCTCACATGAGATTTTGTGTGAGAGTTCCACCTTCCACGGGTTTGGCATGTATCGTGTAAGTTGCTTAACGAACTGTCAAAACCACGTGACTTCGACTAGTATTGTACTCTTAGCTAAGTTACAACGCAAATACTACATAAACAAGTTATGATGGTGTGATTGGACTGTGTCCATTGCCAACCACGAGACTAAATAAACATACACAGACTTGGCAGACAAAAAAAAATAAGAAACTTTTTTTTTTACAAAACCACAAACAGATAATTAGAAAAAGCTTTTTCCTTGTCAACAGAACATTAAAACGACAAATAGACGGGCAAACAAGTTAAAACAAAAGCAACCGAAAGAAAAGACAACACTTTGACAAACGAAAACACCACTCAAGTGCACAAAACAGTGCAAAACAGTATCAGTGGACACAGGTGAACAATAAAAACTTAAAACACACAAAAAAGGGCAAAAACCACAATAAAACACAAGTCCGGAAAAAGTATTTTTTAAACTACAAAAATAAAACTACATAAATAAGTTACGCTATTTTTTTTTTTTGTAAAAGCTCNTAAAACACAAGTCCGGAAAAAGTATTTTTTAAACTACAAAAATAAAACTACATAAATAAGTTACGCTATTTTTTTTTTTTGTAAAAGCTCGATTGAGATGTGAACAAACGTCACAATCGTTTAAATACGTGAATTTGACAGTTATTTTGGCAATTCTTGAGCCGATGTTGGGCACTTGCACAATCCGCAGCAAGATCACACATCTATAGTCGGTTCACAGTTACTTGGGCACTTCCGAAAGCCCTGCTCGATGTCTCATCCAACAAGCACTCAGTGTGTCCTTAACTATATGTAAACATTAACACAGCCGTGGACACAGTGGCCGGTACTATTGCATTGATCACGTGTCAATTTGAAACGTTTAGAAATAAAATTATTATACAATTGCGTTGACAATTATTATGATGCGTATGAAGCAAAAATGAACAAGTTCCCATTGTCTTTGAGAGACATTAAGACATACAACAGTTCTTCCTAATGCGTTGCAAAAATTACCCCTAAAGTAGTCGCACTTGGACTGCGTTGCAACATGTTAAAACACGAGTTTTTGACGAAACTGTTTAACATGCCCCTAACTACCTACTAAAAGAAAATAAACCCCAGACGAGGACAGAATAGTTGGAGACCTCCAACATTGATAAAAACTGCTTTTTCCAGACTGCTATATCTTAAAACATACTACACGGACACGAGCTAAACGACAGGAGTCTGTATTAAACTTTGCTGATCAATAAAATGATAGGGTCACCGCTTGAAGTCCCATAGACACACGCAGTACGAAGAGAAAACTGCACGCCAATTCCTAGTCTCGTGCGTAAAGGCGACGGGGCACTTGGGAGTGGCAGTGTCGCATATATCGCTCCCGGGCCTCAAACGCAGAAGTAGCTCGTGGTAAACACTCAATTTAGTGTTTACGTTAAATACATTTACAGTTAAAGACAGTGTTTATTTTCTGAGGTTGATTCTAAACGTGTTTAACTGCAGATCAGGCACAACATTTACCGAAGCTGCCTTCAAAACAGTAACCTCTGGTGTTAAGCGCCTACACCACCACCTCGTCTGTACACGCCACTGAACTGCCTGCACACTGCAATGCTCCCAGAGCAATATGGCACTGGGATTGTGGACACGCCGGGCAATCGGGCATCAAATACTGAACGTTCTTGTAATTACGTAGTGTTATGAAGTGATCAGGCCTTAGCTGAACGACTTGCCTGATCACACCTTCAAACATAAAACGAGGGAACGAGCGTGATTGTAAAACCACCTTGCGAAGAANAAGTGATCAGGCCTTAGCTGAACGACTTGCCTGATCACACCTTCAAACATAAAACGAGGGAACGAGCGTGATTGTAACACCACCTTGCGAAGAAAGTTGCAGAAATCCCCTCCACCGGCCAGTAAACGGGGCCGAAATATATTAAACAACGCGCCCGATATAGGCCAGCGTAACACCGGGAGCGACGTCTTTTGTCGTCGACCTGACCAGAGAGAAGACCACTGAAGATGGGTGTGTCCGGCCGTCGTTAACCGTCTCATAGAATCAGCCTCCGGCAACATGAACAAGGTGACTACTTTCCAATTAGACTGTAATTATAAGGGCGTGAGGTAATAAATATAATGTAATTAATAAGCATCTTGGTAGTCAATTTAAAGCTCTCCCGATCAATAGTCATTTAAATAGTTATTGAAAAACCCTTATGTGTAATAAACCTCATCTTATACTGTTGTGCTCTACCGAATCATGACTAATTATTGAGCTACGCCCTATTGCACCTTTCACGTATGAATGGCTCGAAAGTCATTCGTAACAGTAGATATCAAGAAACAGTTCCAAACAACAGTCTTAACAATCAATTTCAATTTCTAGCACACAAACTTAATTTCCTTAGCCGAAAACATAAATGTTTTATTTTTCTAGTTTACGATAATCTGTTGGTAATTTATATAAATTTAAAAAATACCAATAATGCACTTTGCGAGACTATAATTTGATGCGAAACACTATGACGTAGCAAACATCCTGAAATCGAGTCCGTTTCTCATTTGATCTATCTCTNGCTATAATTTGATGCGAAACACTATGACGTAGCAAACATCCTGAAATCGAGTCCGTTTCTCATTTGATCTATCTCTAGTCGGAGACCATAGACGTACCATAAACGTGATGTTTGCAGAACAATAAACTGCAGCTTCATGTAGACACTGCCTTGTCTTATCTGCGAATTAAAGTGTCGGCAAGTTACGAACAGGGCTCACCAGAGGCCCGCATTGCCATATTTGAAAGTTGCTATACGGGTTATTTAACTACAAGTGCCCGCTAAAATCACCCAGCAAGTATAACATCTTCCAAAATACGCTATCCCTGTTAATTCTGGCGCATTTCTCACTAGGAGTAGTAACAAAATTAATTCCTTTTTACGAGCCAATTAACAGGGTTCGATATAACCAACACGTAAATGAGAGGGCGCTAATTGAAATGCNTTAATTCCTTTTTACGAGCCAATTAACAGGGTTCGATATAACCAACACGTAAATGAGAGGGCGCTAATTGAAATGCATCTTCATTTTCCCGCAATATGTATAGTAAACCACTCTGAAAAAAAAAAAAGAAAAAAAAGCTCAAATCAGCCTATCAGTATATAATTTGTAACCTCTGCGATCGGAATGCACAGTAAAAGACACTGCTACCGCGATTCAAAGTAGGCATCGTCAATAAAAATCACACAGCGGAGAAAGTCACTGGATCAATTTTAGCCGAACGATGCAGACGATTCGACTTAGATTAGCAACGATTTCAAATTTGTGTGGGCTTCCACATTTCTGAATAAACATAATTACGATAAAACGGAAAATTATTATTTAACTTGTAATATACAGCAGCGGCGTTGAGCACAAATGTGTGAAATGTGTACCGAAAGGAAAATTAAAGTATGTGCCAAACTGGCATTTATAACTTCCACGTCAGATCAAGCAGGGAAGTGAAGGTAAACGACATTGCAGGGCACTGGTTCTCGCTGGAGTCAGCGCGGGGGGAACAACGTACTACTACACTACTCTAAACAAGCACGCACTGTGTGAATGCCGCTTACACCGCGGAGGTCGCTACGCCCCGCAGCTGCTCCTAATTATCACAATTACAGCAAGCTTCGCTCCCAGCCGCCCACTCTCACTAACCTACACACAACTCTATCGGCTAACTGGATTCTAGGCTAAACTACAACATACTCTGCCCTACACATACACTCTTCCTTCCTACATGTATCCAACATGACGCTTTAGTTGTTTGGCTGCAAAACTTCAACAAATTTTGTGAACTGACCTTCGTGGCCAAGATCGTTAGTGCCCTCTACAATAAGTTTGTAGTTACGACAGTACCTCTGACAATAACAAAAATTCACATGAAAAGCTATTTTCAAAAATTTTAAGTTTCGTATTACGCCGTAAATATTAAGCGAAAAAACACAGGTGGAGCAAACACATTATTTAATGTTTTAAAAAAAGGTGAGTTTCATACGTGACTTAGGCCTACACACGAATCTTATTTTAGTGGAAACAAAAATATTGGCGATAAACTTCAAATTATAAGAAAAAAAATGATAAAAGTATAATGCATACTATATTCACAAGATTCAGTTAGTATGTGTGAAATATGCATGTTAACAAGTAAACAGAGAAACAGTACTGTCCGGGGAAAGTGCCATAATTCAGCAATATGAACAGCTGTAAAAAGAAATTAGGACATTCCTACGGCAGCGTTTTGCTCCTAGCTATACGCCCCCGAACACGACTACTTTCCGAGTGTTGGCACAGAAAAGCTAAAAACCTGTCATTCCTAACACGCAAAATATATATTTTAAAGCTAAAATCCAATTTCCGAGGACTAACAAACAACTGTGGTGGTATGTTGCAATAGAGGCATGTTACGTTTGGACAATACATTACCATAAAAGTCTATGAAGAGGCTTTATACACTACACTGTACGAGGAAATGAACCCACATAAAAAAATTTCAAACATACTAAATTTGCCTACTAATTAGAGACCTAAAGGTGGTTTTGAATCACGTGCAACTCTGCGCCTGCGTCATCTCTCTAGACCTCGTTGTTGACAGCCGCCCAAATATCTCAACTCTGCGTCTAGGGGAGAAATTATCATTTAAGAACTTTTAAACATTCGAGTTGATAGAAGGCCGAAAGGCCAAAGCAAATTGTTTACTGCAGGGTTGGAAAAAAATATAAATAAAAAATCCTAAATAACCTGATTACGAATTCATTCAATTTTCTATCGTAAACCAAATATTGGCTTTATTTGTCGTATGTCTACCGAACTGCCAAATCGAAAAATATACGCCGGTTCTTAACATTTATATTCCCAGGCTTAATTTTGTGCCAGTTGTGTTGGCACATTGAAACGTGCTCTAGTTCTGCTTAATATTGTTGTTTATTCAGTTTTAAGTTATAAAACAAACTTTATCATCTAAAAATTTTGTAATCTTTAAATATTTATCTGTGTATTGTATATTCTGTTTAATGTTTAAAAATATTTTTTTTTGTGGCTATAAATAATTTACGTACGTAATATTGTGTAAACTCGTAATTTTCTATTATCAAAATGAAAACTTCATTTGTGAATTATTATATGTCTTTCTCGACTTTCGATTTACGTATCGATTAGTCGCGCGAGACCACAATGTCTAGAGCATACCTTGGTATACACAGAGGTGACAAAAGTCATGGGATAGCAATATGCAAATATACAGATGGCACTAGTATCGCGTACAAAATGTATAAATGGGCAGTGCATTGGTTGGGCTTTCATTGGTAGTCAAGTGATTAGTGTGAAAAGGTTTCTGACATGATTATGGCCGCACGACGGGAATTAACAGACTTTGAACGCGGAATGGTAGTTGGAGCTAGACAGACGCATGGGACATTCCATTTCGGAAATGGTTAGGGAATTCAACATTCCGAGATCCACAGTGTCAAGAGTGTGCCGAGAACACCTAATTTCAGGCATAACCTCCCACCATGGACAACGCAGTGGCCGACCCGCCTGCATGTAATGAGCGAGACCAACGACGTGTGCGCAGAATGGTCAGTGTTAACAGATAAGCAACACTGCGTGAAATAACCGCAGGAATCAATGTGGGACGTACGACGGATGTGTCCGTCAGGACAGTGCGGCGAACTTTGGCTGCACCGGACTATGCCAGCAGAAGACCGACTTGAGTGCCTTTATTAACAGCATGACATCGCCTGCAGCCCCTCTCCTGGGCTCGTGACCATATCGGTTTGACCCTAGACGACTGGTAAACTGTGGCTTGGTCAGATGAGTCCCGATTTCAGTTGGTGAGAGCTGATGGTAGGGTTCGAGTGTGGCGCAGACCTCACGAATCCATGGACCCAAGTTGTCAACAAGAAACTGTGCAAGCTCCATAATGGTATGGGCTGTTTTTACATGGAATGGACTGGGTCATCTGGTACAACTGAACCGATCATTGACTGGAAAGGGTTATGTTCAGCTACTTGGAGACCACTTGCAGCCATTCATGGACTTCATGTACCCAAACAACGATGGAATTTTTATGGATGACAATGCGCCATGTCACCGGGCCACAACTGTTCGCGATTGATTTGAAGAACATTCTGGACAATTCCAGCGAATGATTTGGCCACCAAGATCACCCGACATGAATCCCATCTAACATTTATGGGACATAATCGAGAAGTCAGTTCGTGCACAAACTCCTGCACCGGCAACACTTTCGCAATTATGGACGTCTATAGAGGCAGTATGGCTCAATATTTCTGCCGGGGACTTCCAACGACTTTTTGAGTTCATGCCACGTCGAGTTGCTGCACTTCGCCGGGCAAAAGGAGGTCCGACACGATATTAGGAGGTATCCAATGACTTTTGTCGCCTCAGTGTATATAGGTTTCAGCTTAGGTAACTTCCCTCTTCTTAGTTTTCTCGCCATACAGCATGTAGTCCACTTACGTTTGCTTACTTTTGGAATCTCTCATCATCTTTATATGAAATAGGTTATATCCATCGTTTTGGGCAAGATTGTTTGTGGATATTTTATTTTGCGACGTGATCATATTATTTTTTGCGATTATAATATTTTTCAAGCTTTATTTTGCATTTACGTCTAGCGGGTCACGGCATGGCTTAATCTTGTGGCCAGCTATTTCATCCTGATGTGATGTGAGCCGCACACGCAACCGTGGCATAGACGTTTATTCCTTTTCTTTCGGCCGGCACCGCAGTAACTTCTGAATTTCTGGAATCAAGGAACCTCTACTTCACTTTTTGCCTGTTGCATGTGCTCGGGAGTGCTCCGAACTTTCTGTCTGACGCGACGTAGTTGAGGTTTGTGTAATTTTTTGGACTGCTCAACTACGAAATTATTTTTGTTTTAAACTTAAAATAAAAGTTAAAAGAATGTATTAAAAGTAAATTTTCAGTAACGTAAATTTTTAATGAAGCGATTGCGGGTGCCCGACGATATAGACATGGCCATAACATAATATAATAATGTAACAAAACGAAAGATAACAATCTTTCAAAAACAAAATTTTATATAATACTAAAAAAACTATATATATATATATATATATATATATTTATTTATTCCTGTCATGGCAAGAAGGGGATTTAATAGAACCGTTGTTCAAAAGAAACAACATTTTATTTGTTATTTACTTCCTCAATAATCGCCCATGGATAAAATATATATTTATTACTATGATGATGTGATTGGTAAAAATTTGAGCTACACCATGAGTGTACCTAATCATTTTTATACCCTTTTTGTAATAAGTAAAACAGGAGCACGCCCATATTTTTCGGCTTTCAGTAGTAAACTTTGGTCTACACCTTCCATTTATGTGCCATCGCTGTCAACGAGAGTACCTATGGGTGCTCAACTTTGCGACACGGAGGTGCTACATAATTTCACAGTGCGGCATTAAACGCCGAACCGTGTGACTGCTAAAACAAATAAGGTTTTGGCATAATCGTGCTAATATACAAAAGTCAGAAAACACTGCACTAAAACATAAAATGTTTCCACTCCGTTTGGGCGACCTGGTAGACTTCTACGTGACTGGTACGAGAAATGTCGCACGCAAGTTTAACCTCGTTTATAGTGAGTAAAACGTTAACCAAAAAAAAAATTGCTTACTGTCTACTTGAAACAAAATACGTCTGTTTCCAAAGCCACGACAATGAGTTGCCAAAAAAAAAGCTGCCGCACGAGTTCATCAGTTTCATGCCAGGCTATTTCATTAGGCCTTACATAAGCTATACACAACATAAATCTTCAAACTACACTCAGCGAGTCTGAATATGACAGACAAACTTCATAAAATTATCCCTTATGCAGAATACGTAAAATAGGCCTTTGTACACAGAACACTACTAACCCAAAGTAAAGATGGAAGAAAAGCGATATTTGAACTTGTTTTATTCAAAAATATCAGAAATTGCATGAAATAATCAACAACAGTCTGGATTATGTTTTTCTGGCAAATTATTTCGAATATCTTACTAAAGTGTGTTAAAAATCATCTCTCTTAGTTAAAAAGAAAAAGTTTCTGTATTATTTTTTTAATACGTATTTCTAAATAAGTGTTTATCTTATTTAGTTAACTGAATATTAATAAGAATTTCACAATTAACCAAAAATGTTATCTTAGTGAAACACTCCCAGGCGAACCGTTTCCGACAAAACAGCGTATTAAAAGGTGAAGTGTAACGCCTGCGAAAATAGGCAACACTTTTACCATTCTGGAGTGCGTTGTTTTCTTTGCGATGTCGTGTTGCCACATTACAAGCAAACTGCTTATAAACTTTATACATGGAGATTTATTCAAATGACAAACACAATAACACAACGGTTACGACCTCGATGGAAAAGAGAGAGAGTTCCCAACGACGCACCAAAAATTTACGGACACTTCGAAACACGCCGTGCATGCCTGCTATTTTGCCAGCTGCTGTTACGACCCGGACGACAGATCTTCCGTGTCCACCAGGGTCTCATAAACTAGGCTCCACATAACCCCAAGAAGAAGAAGAAGTTCAGATCGACGAAGTCGGGTGACGTTGAAGACCAAGCAATTATAAACCTCCGTAACCGATCCATCGGTTAGCATGGAATGTTGTTGAGGTAATCGCAAATGCTACGGTCCCTATAGACTGGGACGACGACGTGATAGAACCACATTGATTGTCGTCTGGTGTGCAATGGAATCTCTTGTAATAAGTCGGGAAAACATAGTAAATTATGTTGTTGAGATGGTAGTAAGCGCAAACAGGGAGGAGTCGACCAACAAGTCGCTCGCACATGACTGTTGCGAGATTTAATTTACCATCACGTCAGAAATTTGTTTCATCAATCCAATATTTTTAATGACATTATATTTTTTCATACATACACTGTTTTAGTTCCTCCAAACAATACCCTAGCTATAACATAAGGTCAAAGACATACATAGCAGTCCTTCCCCCTAACTTTTGAAGGTAATGCTGAACACATTCAACTTTGTCAGTTTTTTGGTGTCCATTCCAAATATGGATGGCCCAGTGTTGCAGCACGTTGTTGTAGTTGTGATGTTCCCTGGTTTTCTTGAGCATCATCGTTGGTTCCCCCTTATTTGGGCGAGTTTCAGGAATATTCCAAAACATGCTCTTTTAAACAAGATGCTGTGCGAGAGAAAACTGTGGTATCTGCAATTTTTATTGTATAAAGCAAATCGCCCTTCTTTTGGGAGTTCCGAAGTTTCACTTCTGGATAGTTATATTTAGAAAGGCTACACTACTGCCTTCAGCGAATGACCGTTTCTATACTACTGACTAGTGATTTCATTTGTTAATATTTGACGATTTCACGAGGTCTTATTATGTTCTTAAATTACAACCCAAAAACCGAAATGGGGAGACTGGCATATGGTAATATATAGAGCTCTTCAGTAGGCAGTCAGGAATTTTCTTATAACTTCAATGTTTTCACCTCCAGAAAATGCAGCTTTGAAAGAGATTTTTAAATTCAGCACTCCCCTCTCGCCGATACTATTAGTCGAAGGATTAATATGAGCTATAAGGCTTACGTACAATGCCTAGTCTAGCACAA
The DNA here is from genome assembly GCA_002778355.1 of Clitarchus hookeri. Lineage (NCBI taxonomy): Eukaryota > Metazoa > Arthropoda > Insecta > Phasmatodea > Phasmatidae > Clitarchus > Clitarchus hookeri. The sequence goes on along the minus strand of NQII01004780.1, from coordinate 49,691 downwards.
AAGTAATAAAATGCTGTGCTCTTAAACCGAGGCCATTGTCTGAAACCAAAATGTGTAGAGTACTAAAGATACAAAAGAAAATTAAGAAAATTCTCAAGAATTTTGATAGTAATTGATGTGATAATCTTCAGTGGCCACAAATCAACCCATCTGCTGTACGCACCCACGATGAGGTAGTTATGTCCCTTTATAAAATCCTGTATAAACGATATGTAACCTTTCCATTGGTACATACAGATACTGCCACTTGTGGAAAGGTTTCGCTGTGGGTTTTTTCCTCAATCGTTGACATGATTCACAGTTATAAATGAGCTCTTCATCGATGTTGGCCACCAAACACAGTTTCGCACAAGAGCCTTACATTTTATTAAGCCAACATGTCCATCCCGGAGCTCTTCAAGAACCCTGGGTCGTACGTAATCTTAGTATGTAGACATAGTGTCCTCAGAACAGATAGTTGTTCATCAGAGAAAATTCTGTTTGAGAACGATTCCGTAATTATCTTAGAGGTAGCGAGATACCAGCCTTCACAGCCTCTATTATTTAAAAAGACTCCTTATGAATTGAGTTTTTTAATTATGTCTTTTGAGGAAACTTGTAGGGTTTGTAACAGCCCTAGTGTAAAAATTTATGTGTCTGATGGTTTGTCATCTGATGTTCCTGGAAGCATATCAATGTAGTCTAAGAGCTGACATGACTGGTAGGCCAGTCGCGGAGCCAAATATGGATGAAAGTGAACGATGGTCAGTACTTACGGTAAGGCTGTGCCCGTATAAAAATATATTTTTTAAAAATGCCAAAATGATCAAGGCAACTTCATTTTTACCTGGCTCCAGTTATGCTCTGCACTGCTTAATGTACAACCAGTGTAGGTGCCTGGCCATTCCGTTCCATCCACCATGCGATGTGCCAACTACGCCCCCAATCCATACTGATGTGCATCTGTGCAAAGTATTCAATTCTTGTTACGATCAAATTGATGTGAGGGTCCTGTCGGAAACCATTAGTTCCTCGAGTTTTTTAAAAGCATTGCAGAAATTTTTATTAAATATAAATTTTGTTCCTTTTTTTAGCAATCTATACAGTGTGTCGTGTAACGCCTTACGCGTAGAAGCCTCGCTGACCACCTTCGCGAACGCCTACCAGTTGACACGTGTCACGAGGCACAAGGACAGCCAGAACAGATCGCAGTTACACGTGTCAAAGTTGTGCCGAGTAAGAGCTGGCATATCGCCGGAGCACCCGGAAAGTGCTACGTAAATACGTAGGAAAGCGGGAGAAATTTCAGAGCCAAGCAAGAGCACCTCTAGCTTCACGCATGAGAAAAAAGCTGACCAATTGAAAGTGGGAGCCACGAATACTCCTTATCCCTACCACCCCTGTAGCCAAACTGCGGAAAAATAAGCTGAGATAGTAAATTCAAGGGGCAGATCACCACTTCTCCCGCCCCCGAACCTTCACGAACGATGACACGTGGCTGAATGGCTTTGTACTGAAGACAACCACATTCCCCCTTCCCCCAATAAGAGAGGCACTTAGAGAGGGAGGCTGGAGAGCATATAAGCCAATTTACGCGAGAAGAGTAGGACAGTTCATTATCACTGCGCCGAGGGAAGGGTTGCGTCAAGGAATCGCGAGAGGACTTCAGAACGAGCCCAGAACAGCAGTCATGGGGAGACGGCATCAAATGTGGGCCTTTTCCAAGGCCGCCCACATCGCCGGAGCTCATCCACAGCTGACATCATACCAGCAGAGTTAAGTATCAAGTCGCCGCCCAGAAAAGTCCCCCCCCCTCCATTACGAAGTCGCCCACAGTTAATACGAGTAGCCAAAACAGAGTACCACACCTCGGAAGTGTTTCTGTATGTTGTTTTTGTTTAAACTCGAGACGATATAATTATCCAGTTAAGTGAAACATCAAAAGACTACCTTATTGAAATACCCTCAACCTTCTAGGTACCTTATAGTCTGTGCCTAGAGGAATTAACTACGGCCCTATAAACCACCCTATATTCCACAGGTGAGGAATAGTGTCAAGTGGTTGAGCTGTGGTGCTAAGACGGGGCATACATTTTCCATACAAATTTTCAGCTCCAAAAATGATTTTATCTCTGCGACTGTGTTGGGATGTCTCATCTTTAATATTGCACCAACCTTATCAGGACATTTCTGTAATCAATTTTTGATGATTATGAATCCACAGTATTTTATGGAAGAGCTCATTAAAAATAATTTGTATGTATAAACATAAACATTATATTCTTGCAACCTTCTGATTAGTGTTTCAATGGTGCTGATACCAGGCAGATATAAAACGCATGAACACCTTCAATATAATTTTTTACGCTTTCAAATTTTCGCTGCCAAATGACTCGAGCAGATGTAATGCCAAAAGATAAGCGATTACACTGATAAGAGGCCTTTTGTAGTAGCAATGGTAAGAGCATGACGATCAGCTTCCTCTATTTATAATCGGTTGAAAGCTACACTGACAAAATTTCGAACAAATTGAGCAATTTTCAATACTCGCGAGTATACCTGCAATGCCGAGAATTGGACAATCTTCCAGAATCAGCTGTGGGTTTACAGTAAATTTAATGTCATCATATAATCTCACAGAATCATAATCTTTAATATTGGCAGAAAGGGAGTGACAGTCCGAGTATGTTACTTTGCCGATACCTACTCGATCAAGGTGGGCCAACTAAACCTCAACTTAAGAGAAAAATGATTGTTCAATAATCTTTCTTTAGAGTCTGTGATGTAATTAATATCACCCGAATATCTGGACAATCTCTGTTCCAAAACCTTTAAACATTCAAGTCCTAAAATATTGGATAAATTACCTTCAATTTCCCAGCGACACAGACCAGTAAAGAAACTAGTGCCCCTGTGTAAGCAAGTAATTTCAGTTTTGAAGGTAATATTTCTTTGTTAGGAAAATACTTTCTAAATGTATGCATACTTAACAATGAAACAGAAGTACCTGTATACACTTGAAATTCGAAGTTTATAACATCTACATAACATTAAACCAAAATTCCTTNAATGAAACAGAAGTACCTGTATACACTTGAAATTCGAAGTTTATAACATCTACATAACATTAAACCAAAATTCCTTGAGGGATTTGAAAGTTGCAAAACTTAGCAAATATACTGGATGATAAATTAAAACAATCATACGATAATGCTTCATCATAATCTTTAATAACAGAACAGGGCAATTTATTATTGTCTTAAACCTGTNAAAACAATCATACGATAATGCTTCATCATAATCTTTAATAACAGAACAGGGCAATTTATTATTGTCTTAAACCTGTTTCACTATTCCTTTCACATGTTTTTTTTTTCTTTTCATTCCTGGCCACTTTAAAAAATTGTGTGACTGGCTGGCATTACAAGCCGGTTTAATGTGCCCCTTTTTACCACAAGCATGGCAGATGGCATGACGATAACCACACGAATCTGAATCTTGATTAGCATGTGTGTAATTAATACAATGCATTTGCAGCTTGGTTTTATTAACACTATTACTAACGCTACATATTTTATTGACTGGAGTAACTAAAGGCATATTGGGCTTACATTGCCTCAAAGCAGAATAACATATAGAATACACAACAGCATTGGCAAATTTGTAACTCTGGCAATAGCTTAAGTTTTAAGACTCGGCTTAAACTCTTTTGCAGAAATCCATCGTTTTCGCGTAATAATTATGGATTCAAAGTAATTACAGACAACGCAAGATTATATAATATTTACATTTTACGAATTGTTTAATATTTTTGTGCGTAATTTTAATTATGAGTTATCTGCTCGTTGTAAACAGTCAGGAACATGTTTATATTTTATCAATAAGTTCCTGCCATTTTGCAAGCAGGAGAAACAAAGTGAAAACTTGACACAAAAGTTTTAATTGCTAGTAAATTTTAAATTTTCTATCATAAACCTTTTTTAATAAATACCTATGAAACTAAAATTATGACACAAAAACTAAGAATTTTTGCATAACACACACTGGAGAGCCAAAAATATTGGTATAGGTGTGCGTATGCAAATAACTGAGGTATGGAACCAATCAGAGTAACACGATGCGGTCGGCAGCGCCTATATAACACTACAAGCTTCTGGCAAAGTTGCTAGATCGGGTACTGCTGGTACAATGGCAGATTATCAAGATTTAAGCGAGTTTGAACGAGGTGTTATAGTCGGCGCACGAGAGATGGGACATAGCATCTCCGAGTTAGCGATACCATTTGGATTTCCGCGTAAGACCGTTTCACAAGTGTACTGTTAATATCGGGAATCCGGTAAAACATCAAATCTTCGACATAGCTGCGGCCGGAAAAAGATCGTGAACGAACGGGACAAACGACGACTGACGAGAATCATTAAACGTGACACACGTGCAACCATTTCTCAAATTGGCGTAGATTTCAATGATGGAGCATCAACAAGTGCCAGCATGCGAACTATTCAATGGACCATCATTGATGTGGGCTTTCGGAGCCGAAGGCCCATTCGTGTACCGTTGTTGACTGCACGACACAAAGCTTTACGCCTCGCCTGGGCCCGCCAACACTGCCAATGGACTGTTGATGACTGGAAACACGTTGCCTGGGCTGACGAGTCTCGTTTCCAATTATATCGGGCCGATGGACGTGTACTAGTATGGAGACATCCTTATCAATCCATGGACCCTACATGTCAACAGTGGACTGTTCAAGCTGGTGGAGGCTCTGTCATGGTATGGGGTGTGTGCAGTTGGCGTGAAATGGGACCCCTGATACGTCTAGATACGACTCTGGAAGGAGACAGATGCATAAGCATCCTGTCCGATCACTTGCACCTATTTATGTTCATTGTGCATTCCGACAGACGTGGACAATTCCAGCAGGACAATGCGACACCCAATANGAAGGAGACAGATGCATAAGCATCCTGTCCGATCACTTGCACCTATTTATGTTCATTGTGCATTCCGACAGACGTGGACAATTCCAGCAGGACAATGCGACACCCAATACGTCGAGAGTTGCTACTGAGTGGCTCCAGGAACACTCTTCTGACTTTAGACACTTCCATTGGCAACCTAAATCACCAGACATGAACATTATTGAGCATATCTGGGATGCCTTGCAATGCGCTGTTCAGAAGAGATCTCCACCGCCTCACACTCTTATGGATTTGTGGACTGCCCTGCAGGATTCATGGTGTGAATTGCCTTCTTCATACCTTTAGACATTAGTCGCGTCCTTGCCATGTCGTCTCGCGGCACTTCTGCATGCTCGCGGGGCCCTTACACGATATTAGGCAGGTGTACCAGTTTTTCTAGCTCTTCAGTGTGGGTGAAGTCAAGCCTTAAGTTCTGTGTATTGAGTCCATGCACACAATGGGTGCACAATGCATCTTCAAACCAGTCTGACATAAATTTACAATAATGGGCCAGTTTGTTTCTTTCTGCCACAAACATGGTGGGAGTTTCAGAGTCATTTTGTATTCCGGTTTGAAATTGTACATGTTCCACAAGTAAACTGGGTTCAGGAGAAATATATTTCTACAAAAATCAGAAATTTATTTAAGATAATTTGACCCCGGTTCAGATGGTTCACACAGATCGCACATTCATTTATAGGCCTGTTACCCAGTCGCATCCAATAAATACAAATGTTTCTTATCTTCAGGAATGTTGAGTAGTGTTTCTGTAATCTTTTTAAGTAGATTATCCAGTACGACTTTCCTGGTTCAAAAGGATTGATGTAAAGCTTGGTAAAACCGGAATCCGACGCGTTAATTGCCATCGACGAATCGTTCGACATTTTAAAAATATTAAATAAATAATTTTGCCCAAAAGTCCGAAAATCATCCAATGTATAAATGTAATTACTTCCGAAAGTATGATATAACTCCACGTCGCCACCGCAATATTTTAAAAATTAAATGTTTCCTACATACATTAATTCTGCGCGCAGTTTTTGTTCCTACAAGCATGACCGTAGATATCATGACTTCAAGATATTAATAGCAATCGGTACAGCAAATATCTTTCTCAAAACCAGGTACTACTTCTCATTGCAGCAGAAACCAGTAAACGAAAAAATCGGCAGGGCCCACTGAAAGCACCTTCGCCAAATGGAATAGATGCAGCTTGTCCTCTTGCAACGCTCGTTCAGTATATGTACGCTGACAAACTTCAACTATTTGTGCTAAATTATGAGTACTGAGGTTGGAATAGTTTGTAACGACCTGCAACACTTTCTCTTCGAACTTGGCGTCCGGACCGACCAACTCCTAGCATTCAGTATCTTCAAATTCTTGTATCAATTTTCTTGTAATCCACGATACAAAAAAAGAAATTTGGTGTGTGTTTTTTGTAAGAGTATCGCACTCTATACAAGCGCTGTGTAGCACGTCCATTCTCCTCAGATAAACCGTAAAAACCAATGCACGTCAACATGTGAAACCCATTCATTATGTTCAAGGTACACCCTCCATCAGCAACACAAACGTTAATCGATCTTCACGTTCTTCATACTGTAAATAAACAGGCAGCACTACACAGCAGTAATTAGAAATGGCCGGTTCTAACGCAGCATCGAGACAGGAACACATGCCGCAGAAACCTCCTGCTCTTGCATTCTGCCAGTAGCAGCCATTTTGGCGGCCCATGTTCAGAACATTCCACGACATTCATTTTGTTTTCCATGGTATCCATTTTGCCAGCAAGTAAATTAATTTAAAAAATGTATTTTAAAAAAATTTAATTAAAAAAAAAGTTATTGAAATTTTTTACTGTGTCCAGAACATTCCACGACATTAATTTTGTTTTCCATGGTGGCCATGTTGCCAGCCAATAAAGTAATTTAAAAAAAAATTTTAAATTATTTTTAAAAAAATTGTTATTCTCGAAAGCCATATTGGATGGTGCCACCTCTGTCCCTTCGTCGTGACCCCTCAACCTTCGGCGACCGCTCCGCCAGGGAACCCCACTCCGTAGAGTTGGGCTACAGCCATGTTGGCACCACCACCCTCCCTCCATCGAGGCCGCGAGGGACGTCAATCATACCATTGGCGCTGCAGTAGCAAAGATGTTAAAACACTTGCATGAGTTAGGCAAATTAATTAAACACATGTTTTTTTTTTTCACTAAGTATTTTAAAAAAATGTATTCTTTAATGTAATGGATATGTTGTGTAATAGCCTACGGGCTATGCCCAACTCATATCAGATGACGACATGGTCAGGCTTAATGCTGCAACAGTACGATTCAGCTATGGTGGCACCAAGCCTAGTAACAATAGTAGGTCAAACCATGTCGTAGAATTTTCGTAAATGGCTAACATAGTGTGACATGAACTTCAACCCATTAGTCACGTATGAGGGTGTCGTTACTGGAGGATACAGGCGTGTACATTTCAAACCGCCCAGCCAACCATCGCAGGTAGAATCGTGTAATGGTCTTGAACACTGGGCATGCCGTGTCAATGAGGTTAGTTTTCTCTCGGTACCTTGAAATGTAATGTCATGTGCCGTATATCACCTAAGACCTGGAATGAAGCTGCCTTGTTCACTCAGTACTATTAACACATGCGAAGAGTAAATATGTCAGGTATGGTTTACTCGTGCAATTGCATATGAACTTTGCAATGACAACACTGACAGTGCAATTACCTGCTGGACTGAGTGCTGCACCGGTGACCACATACAACCTGCTGAAGAGAGGTACAATTATGTGGAATACAATGTGGTCGCCGTCATCATGAAAGGTGTACAATGCTATAATATAAGAAGTGCGACATGCAGAGCTGCAGTAGTGTTTCGTTGAGAAGAGAACTAACATCATCATGTTTAACCTTCATGAGTGTGTGACTTTTCTGCCGGAAGCCATGAACATATACGATAACTAGTGTACAGCATACAGAAGAGTTGTGTTTAAACCAAGAATTGAACCCGAGCAAGTACAAATATGTGACTCTGAACATCATTTTTGNACAGAAGAGTTGTGTTTAAACCAAGAATTGAACCCGAGCAAGTACAAATATGTGACTCTGAACATCATTTTTGGGGGGGTATCAGGAAAATTGTGATAACTTTTATTATGAAATTCGACCCTGCTAAAAGTCCGACCAGTGCGCAGTCTACAATCCCCGAACCCAGAGCGAGCTACCTGTAAATGGATGTATTCTCGCAGTACATACAGAATGTGAAGACATTACATAACTACGCGCGAAGAACAAGAAGGTGAAATTTAGCTTGCGAGAAGTTGATACTGGAACAACTTACCGCAGGAGCGAAGAATGTACAGGCCACATACATACAATCATGCTGGAAGAATGTGGTACCACATACATTCAACCCTGTACTGCTAAGGTATGTTGTGTCTTCAATTGAAATATAAGNGTTGTGTTTAAACCAAGAATTGAACCCGAGCAAGTACAAATATGTGACTCTGAACATCATTTTTGGGGTTATCAGGAAAATTGTGATAACTTTTATTATGAAATTCGACCCAGCTAAAAGTCCGACCAGTGTGCCGTCTACAATCCCCGAACCCAGAGCGAGCTACCTGTAAATGGATGTATTCTCGCAGTACATAAAGAATGTGAAGACATTACAGAACTATGCACCAAGAACAAGAAGGTGAAATTTAGCTTGCGAGAAGTTGATACTGGATCAACTTACCGCAGGAGCGAAGAATGTACAGGCCACATACATACAATCACGCTGGAAGAATGTGGTACCACATACATTCAACCCTGTACTGCTAAGGTATGTTGTGTCTTCAATTGAAATATAAGNTGCTGGAAGAATGTGGTACCACATACATTCAACCCTGTACTGCTAAGGTATGTTGTGTCTTCAATTGAAATATAAGTGAAGGTTATTAAACCAGTTACAACAACAACATGGGCGACGACGAAGCAGATATCGGCAGCAGCACGAAGGCAGAGGGCGAAATAATATGTCATAGCAAGTGTAAATGTTGTCAGGTAATGTACAACATTTATGCCCGTATACAAATATTATTGTTCAAGAACCACTGACATCACGTGGGGCTGCTATATTAGCTGTGTCTACCCTACCAGTCGACACCAGTGAGCTCAAGATGAACTTGCCATTTCGCCCAGAGACAGTCTACAGCAGTGTAACGCCTGGCAACAACTGTATAACCTATGTATGTGATGGTGAGGCCGAGTCAAGAATGTAAAGCCAGCAGTGCGACAGTATAGCACTTTGGTTGCTTGTGCACAACCCAACATCGACATACGAGCAATGTCAACATATGGTGGAATGCATAATTCTGGGAAGATGTGTCGTTAACTATATGCGAACAGACACTCCCCTGACATGTGGCCCGGACGAAGATATAACTCACGCTTTATTGCAAGATGCAATAAGAGTTTACCTTCCTTAAGAACCTTTGGCTGAACCTGCCAACTCTGCTGCTGTGATCGCCATTACTAAGGAGAACATCCAGCCGCTGCCTGAGGACGTCCAGCTGCTGCTGTCAAGCGCAAGAAGTCTACCACCGTCAGACATGAGAAGCCTGTCGTCACCAAGTCCTCGACTTTGCGTCGCAGCGCACCGCCTCATCGCAGAACATCTCATAACAAGATGTTGCCAGTCACAACATGTCTGAATTGTGGCAATACATCACTCCAGGTTGTGAGCAAATAATCAGTTGCCGATAGAAAGACATTACTGCTACAACTACTGGGCTTGCAAAAGAACAGTGAAATTTTTTTTTTTTTATTGTATATATTCAATTGGTATAGTGTACATATTTAAAAAAATCATTTAATTGTTTATAGGTAATTGGTACATTGAAAAATGTTTTAATTGCTGTAACTAATCAGCTTGCAAAAAGTATAGTGAAAATGTTTTAATTGTATATATTTAATTGCTATCTTGATGTGTTGCTTATGTATACATTCTCTTGTGTAATGGCCATGATTGACGAGTGTACTGTATGTATTGACCATGATTGACGAGTAAATGAATATCTTGACGTAAAAAAATTCTACAATATATATGTATGTCAGGAAATTCTCAGTGTTCTTATTTCTGCTGGATATCACACACACACAGCCCAAACTAAAATGTGCTAGTATATTAAAAACACACAACAATAAACAGTACACTACTGCAATGATATATCTTTGTAAAGACATTACATGATGGAGTATGTTACAAGTACGCTTTAGTTGATAATGTGGGTAAAAAAACAGTACACTGTCGCTTGTAAAAAACTATTGTACCAGTAAAGACAGCCCTCTGCATGTGGGAATTCTCAGGGGCTGGTCCTCCCATGGTTCTACACACAGGGAAACGAGGCTGCCGTATCGCACTGGAGGGGAGCGCCCGACCGACACCGCAGCTGCCCTAAAAAGCTCCCCCTTGTTTGAGAAAGTACACACTCAATCATGCCTGGGCGTCTGTGCTATACGGGTCTCGCTGTTCAACTAGAGTCCACACGATTTCAACTGCAATACCTGCAGAGTGTTGTGTATTGTGTGTACACCTGCGGGAGAGAGTATTGGGACAGATACTCTACGCAACTTCTCGCTCTTCAGAGGTAAGTGTGTGTCTTTCGGCTGCTGGTGAGTATTAAAATATGTGAAGGCGTCTCCCACGGCTAGTAAATTGTTTAATTCCACCTAAAGCTTTTCTAGGACTGCCGATATAAGTACTTAATTNAGGCGTCTCCCACGGCTAGTAAATTGTTTAATTCCACCTAAAGCTTTTCTAGGACTGCCGATATAAGTACTTAATTCCATGTGTCATAGCAGCACTTGGTAATTGAGAGGCTTGTCTTTACTTGTTTGCTGCTTATATAACTTTGCGTCATTTTTTAATGAGTAGGTCACGCACGTTCAATATATCATATAGTCTCTCTCTCTCTCGCCGTCCCTTGCAGCTCTGTTTACATTCAGTTCAAGCCTTCGCTGAACGCCGTGTTAAAGTATNCTCTCTCTCTCTCGCCGTCCCTTGCAGCTCTGTTTACATTCAGTTCAAGCCTTCGCTGAACGCCGTGTTAAAGTATTAGATATAACATTGTATTAAATTATATGCCTATATTTTTGCGAACTAACACCCCATTTTTTTTCTGTTTCTCGTAGGATACCACCTGGTCTGGGCTGCCTGCCACATACCACTACTACTATAATGGAATCAACGCCTAATTCGCCAGCAACACCTAGTTCACCATCGTTGTTTTCATCCACTGCTGCGTTGCTTAACCCCCCTTCCGCTCCCATTATATGCAGACCCGCACTACAGTACGGTTTTTGCGACCGGATGTATATGGACTGTCGGAATGGATTACATCACGAGCGTAATTGCTCCCACAATCCATTCCAGCAGCCTGCCTCACATCTTTGCGATAGGTGCGCTCGCTCCTTCAACCACACAGACCAGCTTGCCGAACATAGTTTAACATGTACAGGACTGATCAGACGGGCCGTTTTGTTCAACTGTACGTTCTGAAATGGGGGCTTTACGCGATCTTGCGATGCCCGGCCAGTGAACGAGTGTCCCCCGGGTTCCAAACAAACGAAACTCATGACGACACTGGAGAGCAAGCTTCATTATATCATACATTACGTTACTTTGAAGCAAGCTTTGGGTCATGGGTTACGGCTGAAGGCTGTTCACCGAGTCCTTCAATTCTTGCAGAAGCAGTGGCTTAAGCCCTATATAGATTTGAATACGGAGAAACGTCAGGCTGAAACGAACACTTTCGAGAAGGACTTTTACAAATTAGTGAATAACGCAACATACGGCAAACTTATGAAAAATAAGTGCAAACGACAGCATATGGAACTTGTAAGTAGAGAAGTTCGGGCGAAGAAGCTCATCGCAAAACCTGCATTCAAATGCAGGACTATTTACGATGAGACATTGTCCCTAGTCAAATTATGCCAAGAGAGCACTGTGTTTGACAAGCCCATATACACTGGGTTTGCCGTACTCGACCTGTCAAAAACACTCATGTACAAATTTTACTACGATGTAATGCGAGCGCGGTATGGGATAGTGTAAACCTCCTTTACATGGATACTGATAGCTTTGTAATGGAGATTGCCAGTCCTGAATTTTACAGTTAACTCGCCATTAAGCCGACGCTCATTTCGGAGTTCGACACCAGCACCTACCCGACCACTCATCTTTGTTACTCACCTACCAATTCTATGGTGATTGGGAAGTTCAAGGATGAATGTGCGGGTAACAAAATGGTTGAGTTTGTCGGGTTGAGGACAAAACTGTATGCATACCGCTGCCTGAATAGGGTAGTGAAACGCGCNACAAAATGGTTGATTTTGTCGGGTTGAGGACAAAACTGTATGCATACCGCTGCCTGAATAGGGTAGTGAAACGCGCAAAGGGGATACAAGGATGCGTTTTTGAAAAGACGATAACGTTCGACGATTATCGGCCCAGCGCTGCATGAGAGTACAGGTCGCAGGTATTAGGTCGTACCATCACAAAGATTACACAGAGCAATAAAACAAACTGGCTCTTTCGCGGATGGACGATAAGCAGAAAGTCCTGGATGATGGCATACATGCCGTCCCTTATGGCTATCAAGCCTAATAATAAAACGGCTCCGTGTTGCCAGAGAGAGTGCTTTTTCTCCCGGCATGTACTGTAGCATGTACAGAAGTCTTCGTATTCCGCCTGTCAAGTGCATGGCCAAGGGTTTTGATAGTCATATTTCTCGATAAGCATGCTGTAGCATGTGCAAGTGTGTTGCAGGCTTGCCAGGTATGCTGGCTGATAGTCTACTGTAGCTCGTTCAACAGGCAAGTTCCTAACATTGTCAGGTATATATATCGGTTTTTTATTCCTGCAGTATACTGGAGGGCTTGTCAGGTATACAAATATTGGCCTGCACAGTCTGATTCAATGCACTATAGCTCATGCAGGCATTGCAATCTTCGACTTGCCAGGTATACTGGGTGGTAGCATGCAAGTAGTCTTGCCAGGCATGTTACCAGCACATCCTATACATGTATTTTTTTTACTGAGATATATTGGAGCACACACAAGTAGTAGTCTTGCCAGGTATACCATTCATACGTTCCGTTTTTCCACACATGCGAATAGCTGTACGTTTTCAGTGCACTTGCATATTCCCGCTACTGCGTATCTTTCTTTTGCATGTTTCAATTACCCCCTGTATTCACGTGTACAGTCACCGTTGGCAAGCGCTTGTCAAGCATAAGTGCTAGATTATAGCATTTTACTTTGTCATGTGTATGGTTTCCAACCATACTACTGTATTAGTCATATTAGTGTTCATTTGACTGTTGTCCGCACCCCTCCATCGCACTGTGTGTGTTGGCATCGCACCCGTGTCGTCGGTATTATACTGTAGTGTCCCGTCTGTATATTTCTGTTTTCCCATTGCTGAATCATTCGCTTCATTGTTTTTCCCCTTGCTGCTCCGCAACCTACCTGTTTGCTATATCTATGATGTTACCAACATATATATATATATATATATGTATTGATAGTGTTATAGGAATAGTGTACTGCCGGTTCCAAGTCCGGGGTCCGTCTGCATGGTTATGTCATGCCGACGGTAAATGGGAGGACGAGGCAGCAACTTGCAAGTAATGTAACATGTGATACTTAGACAATTAATCCAAGTATAATATATTTTTGGTGACATTAGCAAGATAAACAAATCAGATTGTGGTGGAAAATATGAATACTTACAAGTTATACACTGGCACCAACCAACCCATGAATACTTACCAGTTATATATATATATATATATATATATATATATATATATATATATATATNCGACGAAGCGACAGGGGTGGCACCAACCAATATGGCTGCCAAGAATTAAAAAAAATTTTAATAATGTTTTTAAATATTTTTTTTTATTACTTAACTGGCTGGCAACATGGCCACCATGGAAAACAAAATGAATTTCATGGAATGTTCTGGACACAGGGAAATTTTTTAATTTTTTTTAATTTAAAATTTTTTTTAATAAATTGTTTAATGAATTTACTGGCTGGCAAAATGGCCGCCATGGAAAACAAAATGACCGTCATGANGGAGAGATGGAGGGAGGGAGAGATGGAGGGAGGGAGAGATGGAGGGAGGGAGAGATGGAGGTCAGGGAGATGGAGGGAGGGAGGGAGGCATGGAGGGAGGGGTGGTGGTGCCAACATGGCTACAGCCCAACTCTAGAGAGAGGGTTCCCTGGTGGTGCGGTCGCCGAACGAGAGGGGTCACGACGAAGCGACAGGGGTGGCACCAACCAATATGGCTGCCAAGAATTAAAAAAAATTTTAATAATGTTTTTAAATAATTTTTTTTATTACTTAACTGGCTGGCAACATGGCCACCATGGAAAACAAAATGAATTTCATGGAATGTTCTGGACACAGGGAAATTTTTTAATTTTTTTTAATTTAAAATTTTTTTAATAAATTGTTTAATGAATTTACTGGCTGGCAAAATGGCCGCCATGGAAAACAAAATGACCGTCATGANATTTTTTTAATAAATTGTTTAATGAATTTACTGGCTGGCAAAATGGCCGCCATGGAAAACAAAATGACCGTCATGAAATTTTCTGGACACGGGCAGCCAACATCGCCGTCGCTGAATGCCAAAATGGCTGCCACTGGCAGAGTGCAATAGCAGGAAGTTTCTGCGGCATGTGTGTCACGACACTGTGTTCGAACCGGCCATTTCTAACTACTCACAGCAACAAGATTATTTATTATTTTTCACTAGAGAATTGTTTTACGTGATATGTAGTTCAGTATTCAATAATACTAAATTAGATTTACATTTTTTACACGATGATCTAGCAACTTCTATTTCAGTGATCAAGAAGGTGATTTTAACAACAGCACTTTAAGAGGTTAAATCATGTAAACAAAACATAATCCAAACGTTTATCGTTTATTCTCCTGCGGATTATTGATTCTGTTAGTATTGTATACTAGAATTTCAAATCTTGATTTTAAAGGGCTCTTACCTTCCTTCATATATTCACTTTAGGTAAGAAGCATTTTGTGCATTTACTACACAATTTTGCATAAAGAATAACTTCACATAGTTCTTCGATAGAATCCAGGCTCAACCGGGATAATTCAGTCGACATACCGAAAGCTTTTTTTGCGTCAAGTGAAATCTTAAATACTGCCAAACAAACTTACAATTTATGTGTTATAGGACATGCTACATACCTATATAGCCTATAACTAAATCAATTAACAACATATATTCTTTGGCTAACAAATGCTTCATTTGTCAGGGCCAAAAATATAAATGTCCATATTTGCTAGTTTAAAGTAAACCGCGATCGAAACCACACTCCTCCCCTGGAAGTGTTACTTCCGAGACATGTAATTCCGGACTCATCTCTTTCAACCGTTATGCTGTGGCATGCCAACAGCACTGACAAATCTCTATCAGATGACACCATGATCTCATTTTCTGTCAAATTGGACAACCATTCTTTTTTCCCCTGTACCCATCAAATATTTCGTTTTGAAACAATACATACGTTTTGCTGGGATATCAAAACCTGCGGTTTAAAACTATTTGCTTGTGATAATTGTTTTGTATTTGATTGGTGCTATTTAAACGAAGTTCGGCCCCCCCTCCCCTTCGGATCGCTTTCTCAGTAAAAGAGCAATGTTATTTTCGGATAAGGGGGTGGGGGGAAGGATATGATACTAACTGTTAAACGAGGCCTTTCCAAACAATATTTTCATGTTTTTTCCATGGGATTAACAACCACGATGACCACGTATTTGTAGACAGTCCGTATTTACAGGGGCTGTTCAACTGGAAACGAAGCGATTGAATAACACTGGTACGGTGATAGAGCAAGACAAGGGATAAGTGTTGCAAGTTGATATCACAGCGCATTACAAATGGGAAAGTAGGGTACTTGTCGCGTTACTTAAGGCTCAGCTTCACATATTATACAGAAAGTCTTTGTTTTCGTGTCATAATTTCAATTTCAGTAAAGTACTGAAAATGTCCGGTTATAGAAAATTTATATTTCAAAAGTTGTTTATATTTTTGTATTTAATTTTCACTGTGTGTGATTTGCTGGCTGCAAAAAGTCGAGAACGTATTTATAAGTGCATGTTCTCGACTTTACACAACTACCAAATAACACATATTGAAAATAAAGCACAAAAATATTAAACAACTCGGAAATGTAAATTATCTATAATCAAATATTGTCATTGATTACTCCGAACTTAAAATTATAATACGAAAACTAAGAATATCTCAAAATAGGAGAAGCCGAGCCTTAAGGTGTCGACGCTAAACAAACAAGGTTAAGAGTTCTAAGAACAACCAGCGTACAGACACGCCCGATTTGCATATCCATTCTCACGCGAGGTCGAATCATATTTAAGACCCCTTGAGTTATTCTCTGGGACTACATTGTCCATGTTTCAACTCCCACGTTATTTTATTTCGTGAGTCTGTCGATTTCCATGTGTGTTCTGGTAACAGTTCGTTTACAGCCGACGAATATATGTCCCTACTGTTTTTTTTTTATTATTAATTTTTGAGAGGTTTCAACGAGTGTCAGAATTTCGGTAGTTTCATTATGTGGCGCTACTTTGAGGGTTTTATGACATTACGTGTATTGTTTATTCATATTTTGGTGTAATGTGTCCTACGTAGCTGGTTATGTCTATCAAAAATGTATTTTTCTCTCCTTAAGTAAAACGTGCCGAACACAATTTTTTTCTGTTATATTCTGCTTTATTATAACAATAAGTCTGTGATGTGATGCAGTTGTAATTAGTGCAAGTTATACCGTAAACGTAGAAAATTATTATCATCTAGTTCCCAGCGTATAACAAACACAGGCAACATACGATACCGGTGTTTTACACACTCTTTAAATTACTTTCGGCGATACAGCCGTAGCTTCCACAAAAAATCAAATTACGAATAGAAAACAATACTATACAAGGAACGGCAGAAAGTTAATACGCACGGAGATCACTCCGTCAAAAAAACTGACGNGAATAGAAAACAATACTATACAAGGAACGGCAGAAAGTTAATACGCACGGAGATCACTCCGTCAAAAAAACTGACGAACAAGGCTTGAAAGAAATGAACGTTGTTTCAGATACATGAAATTGCTCAAACATTTGAGGGTAAGATTGTTGCCGGACACGTAACGATGCATCACGAAGAGCTGAATAGGAGAGAAGAAAAATTATATCGTTCTACACACATATCGTTAATATGAAACGCTCTTATTGCGAATACCAAGAGGCAGCAAATTTGGGGAAGTACGTAGTAAATTACGACACTGCCAAGGTGCTAGCCAGCCGAGCTACCTTAACAGTGCACTGCATGACAACACACATTTACATTGCAGATACTGGCCTGGCGAGACAGTACCTGTACGGATGTGTTGGTTGTTTGTGGCCACTGCTTAATACTGGCCTGGCGANGAATAGAAAACAATACTATACAAGGAACGGCAGAAAGTTAATACGCACGGAGATCACTCCGTCAAAAAAACTGACGGACAAGGCTTGAAAGAAATGAACGTTGTTTCAGATACATGAAATTGCTCAAACATTTGAGGGTAAGATTGTTGCCGGACACGTAACGATGCATCACGAAGAGCTGAATAGGAGAGAAGAAAAATTATATCGTTCTCCACACATATCGTTAATATGAAACGCTCTTATAGCGAATACCAAGAGGCAGCAAATTTGGGGAAGTACGCAGTAAATTACGACACTGCCAATGTGCTAGCCAGCCGAGCTACCTTAACAGTGCACTGCATGACAACACACATTTACATTGCAGATACTGGCCTGGCGAGACAGTACCTGTACGGATGTGTTGGTTGTTTGTGGCCACTGCTTAACACTGTTCAACTGTATTGTTCTCATTTGTTCTGCCAATATTTTTAAGTTGAGCGAAATTTTATCATTGGTAAGTGGATAAAAATACTAAATAAACCGAAAAAATTATTCTTATCTACATTATCATAATTTTTCTTGAAGTCAAAATAAACACCACGCAGTTATCTCTTTGAAATGTTAATATCTGTTCGTCTGCAATTATGGTTTAACTTTTGGGTACTTTGAATGTGAATTTCATGTGAAGTTCACTTTGAACTACAGACGAACCATGTATTGCATTTTCATGAAATTTTTTTGTGGTATCCTGGTGAATTCAAACTATTTTGAACTGCAATCAAACATGCTAACCCGGCGTTGGTCGCGCCCCTCCGTGAGACACAGTTGGTCGCGCGTGAGCATTTCTCTCACATCTGGGTTTTATTCATTTCTATTAGTTATAATCTGCATTATTTACGGGTTTTGTTAATTTTTTTAATTAAAACAAATGCATCAATAAATCATTCACCCATTTAATGTATTTCATTCAATAAAATTGTGAAATTACTATTAATGTATTGGAAAAAAATGAATAAAAACAACTAAACTTTATTAACACAATACAATTAATTATTAACCAAAATTAATAATAGATTATTTAGAGAACAGTATGGATTACTCTTTTGTTTGTATATAAGCCTTAAAAACTAATAACAAAAATGCAAATTAAATCGTTAATTACAAGAAATGGTATAGATTATCTTATGTTAGTATTATAAACAAATACTGTTAGATTCATAACCAAATTAAAATAGAAATATGAATCTTGTTTAAAATAATTTATTGCTTTTTCTGATTCTAATTCGCTAACATTTCAAATGCAATTAGAGCAAGTAAATTCAAAATGTTCATTACAAATAGGTATTTTGCAGATTCTACAATATTTTTTTTGTTTTTCTATTGTTTCTTCTTGTGCAGACACCACAAATTCCTTCTGCTGAATTTTCTCTCCGCCGTTTTTGATGCGATTCATTTTCGCCTACCATTTTCTGATTGAGACTGATGATCCTCATGTTCACTAGGTCTATCAGATTCGTTTTCAAGGTCATGATGTGGAATTACTTCATTTTCTTCAATTGGAGCATTGGAAATTTGACCTCCGGTACTGCTTTGTCCAACCTCAAGTAGCCATGAATAACAATCTAAAACCGAAAAATTCCACTTTATTCAAAAATATGACCTAAACTTTACCTACGAACCCTAAAAGAAAACAATGTACTTACAGTCATTCCTATCTTCAGGTAAATTCTTCAAAAGTTGTGAAATTTTCGGTGCACAACTCACTTTGCAGCAAAAAAAACTAACTCGCACTTCACGCAAGATATACATTTTTAACTTCGGATTCTCTTATATTTGCTATGTTTTTGCACTTGCATCACACTACTATCCAATACATTACAAAAATATGACATACTAAAAACCTAGAAAATAGTTTTTCGGCGCATGAATGCCCTAAAGGTGGACAAACCAAACACCATCCGGTTCAATTCAATCCCTATTAACTAACTTTTGGGATGTAATCTTAACAGTCCTGGGATGCCTTAACGAGATTCTTTAATAGCCATTAAGAGAAACAATATTTGAATATATACATATTGGGATTACCTAAACACCGCAGAGCAGACGCACATTTGGGAAATAGTGTAACAGCATGCGTATTGTTTTCATTGCCAAGCTTTTCAACATGCATACACACATCGCGACCACCGTAAAGCCACAGTTTGATCACGATAAAATGTTAAGCANTGCATACACACATCGCGACCACCGTAAAGCCACAGTTTGATCACGATAAAATGTTAAGCACTTAAAAAAATGTTGCGTAGTTTTTTCTTTCAGCGCAATATGTATTAACACAGCCGTCGATTTAATTATTAGTATGCTGTGCATCCTACACAAAGTTACATAGGAGAGAAAAACACTTACAGACCATTAAAGAGACGACAAAACAAGGAACTAATTTTTCCTAGTTAGCTATTAACATTTAAGTACTTACTCCAGTAATGTTGTAGGTGTGTCTGTGTATACATATGTGTGTGTGTGTGTATATATACACTGGAGAGGCAAAATATCTGGTAAAGCCGTGCGTATGCAAATAACAGAGGTATGGAACCAATCAGAGTAACGCGATGCGGTCGGCAGCGCNTATTCAAAAATATGACCTAAACTTTACCTACGAACCCTAAAAGAAAACAATGTACTTACAGTTATTCCTATCTTCAAATAAATTCTTCAAAAGTTGCAAAATTTTCGGTGCACAACTCACTTTGCAGCAAAAAAAACTAACTCGCACTTCACTCAAACAATCACTGCGAAGGGCGAAAGACTACTGACAAATCTGAGAGACAACTAGGCGAAGGGAGGCAGGCCCGTACATGCCTCGTCCTGTCGGACGGCTGGCCGGCGCCAGTGACGCGAGTGGTCGCGCCGTGAGAACTTCCCTCACACTCCCGCTTTTGTGTACTAAATCATTTTTTATGTTGGTCACATGGGAACGCTTTTTTCAAATAATAGTTTATTAAATTGTATTTATACATAAAGAACAAATAGAAAAAATATCAGAGGGAAATAAAGAAAAATTAAGTCCAATACACATTTGTATCGGGAAGTGTGAGGGAAATGCTCACAGCGCGACCAACGCGGGCTAATAATGTAATGTTTGAAATTTGTATGGCAAGATATACATTTTTAACTTCGGATTCTCTTATATTTGCTATGTTTTTGCACTTGCATCACACTACTATCCAATACATTACAAAAATATGACATACTAAAAACCTAGAAAATAGTTTTTCGGCGCATGAATGCCCTAAAGGTGGACAAACCAAACACCATCCGGTTCAATTCAATCCCTATTAACTAACTTTTGGGATGTAATCTTAACAGTCCTGGGATGCCTTAACGAGATTCTTTAATAGCCATTAAGAGAAACAATATTTGAATATATACATATTGGGATTACCTAAACACCGCAGAGCAGACGCACATTTGGGAAATAGTGTAACAGCATGCGTATTGTTTTCATTGCCAAGCTTTTCAACATACATACACACATCGCGACCACCGTAAAGCCACAGTTTGATCACGATAAAATGTTAAGCACTTAAAAAAATGTTGCGTAGTTTTTTCTTTCAGCGCAATATGTATTAACACAGCCGTCGATTTAATTATTAGTATGCTGTGCATCCTACACAAACTTACATAGGAGAGAAAAACACTTACAGAACATTAAAGAGACGACAAAACAAGGAACTAATTTTTCCTAGTTAGCTATTACCATTGAAGTACTTACTCCAGTAATGTTGTAGGTGTGTCTGTGTATACATATGTATGTGTGTATATATACACTGGAGAGGCAAAAAATCTGGTAAAGCCGTGCGTATGCAAATAACAGAGGTATGGAACCAATCAGAGTAACGCGATGCGGTCGGCAGCGCCTATATAAGACAACAAGCGTCTGGCAAAGTTGCTAGATCGGTTACTGCTGCTACAATGGCAGGTTATCAAGATTTAAGTGAGTTTGAACATGGTGTTATGGTCGGCGCACGAGAGATGGGACATAGCATCTCCGAGGTAGCGATAAAATGTGGATTTTCGCGTATTGATATCGGCTTTCGGAGCCGAAGGCCCACTCGTGTACCGTTGTTGACTGCACTACACAAAGCTTTACGCCTCGTCTGGGCCCGCCAACACCACCATTGGACTGTTGACTGGAAACACGTTGCCTGTCTGACGAGTCTCGTTTCCAATTGTATCGGACGAATGGACGTGTACGGGTATGGATACATCCTCATCAATGCATGGACCCTACATGTCAACAGAGGACTGTTCAAGCTGGTGGAGGCACTGTTATGGTATGGGGCGTGAGTAGTTTGCGTGAAATGGGACCCCTGATATGTCTAGATACGACTCTGGCAGGTGACAGATACGTAAGCATCCTGTCCGATCACCTGCACCCATTCCTGTACATTGTGCATTTCCGACGGACGTGGACAATTCCAACAGGATAATGCGACACCCCACATGTCGAGAGTTGTTACCGAGTGGCTCCAGGAACACTCTTCTGACTTTAGACACTTCAATTGGCCACCTAAATCACCAGACATGAACATTCTTGAGCATATCTGGGATGCCTTGCAACATGCTGTTCAGAAGATATTTCCACTGCCTCGCACTCTTATGGATTTGTGGACTGCCCTGCAGGATTCATGGTGTGAATTGCCTCCTGTATACCTTCAGACATTATTCGAGTCCATGCGACGTCGTCTTGCGGCACTTCTGCGTGCTCGCGGGGGCCTTACACGATATTAGGCAGGTGTACCAGTTTTTTTGGCTTTTCAGTGTATATACACTGAGTGGCCAAATTATTATGACCACCCCCTCAATACAATGTTGGACCTAAATACCCTTGGGCAATCAGACGTTCTTCCACAGGAATCAAAGGACCCATATACAATGCCAAGAAAAAATCCTCCAAACCATAATATTGCCTTCACCAGTTTGAAGTAATTTGACGTACTGTGGCTCTTCTGTTGGACTGGACAACTCTAGCAAGTCTCCTCTCAGATCGAGCATTCAGTAGCCTGTGACGACCACAAGCCTGATGTTGAGACCCGGTTTTCTGCTTGGTAGTCCACATTAGTAATTGCTGCTCTCGAACACTTCACAAGTGCAGCCGTTTTGCTGATACTGGTTCCGACGCTTCGAGCGCCTACAATCATGCCTTGTTCAAACGCAGTTAAATCACGTTTTTTGCCCATTTCTTCGCAAGAAACACAGTGCAATTGATGCTTCACTTGACCTGCATTCCCTTTTTTTTTAGCTATCTCGCCTTCTAGCAGCAACAACTTGAAGTTATGGCCCATCTGCGTATAAGTGTCAAGTGGTCATAATAATTTGGCCACTCAGTGTATGAGTGTGTGTGTGTGTGTGTGTGTGTATATATATATATATATTTTATATATATATATACATATATCATGGAAGCTAATGCGGGAGCCAAGGGGGGGATCGACATTTTAGCCAGCAGCGACGTCGCCCCTTTGGTTGAAAGTCGTCAGTAAACTGCTTGCCTCATAATTTTTATAAATGTTTTATTTTAATTGCATTTAAGGAATCGAAATAAACGCTATTTCAGTCGAAATTATATTAAAAACCCCTCCCCTGCCCCCTTTTCTAGAAACAAATAGTCGGTGCATATGTCATATATATAATTCTTCTGTACCTGTGTATGTCATCTAAGTCCTAAACGGCTGGACCGATTATGATGAAATTTTTGTGTGTGTTTGAGTGGGTACCTGGATGGTTTAGATTCACAATTGGACCCGGTAGATGGCGCTGCGATCGGGTTACAGGAATTTTTAATTTTTTTTTTTTAAAGATTTTTTGCATATCAGAACATTAACTACAAAATTCCCCCCACCCCCCCAACCATTTCAAAAACAAAAATCACCCTATTTTTTTTAATAAAAAAAACTATAAGTTCTTGAATAATTGATGTTGTTTTGATATTTACGATTTTTCGCATATTACAACATACAAAATTTACGGAGTGTTAAACAACATGTAAAATTGTTCAACAAATTATAGCATACATAAAATTCAAATATAAGTTACCTACTTATATTGATGTGTTGTGTTTATTACAGAACAATGCCACGTCTTCGTGGACGAGGAGGAAATATTGGTCGACGTACATGGAATTCACAAATAGTCCAGAACCGTCGGTTAAATAGAATGGCAGAAGATCAATTGACAGACAAGGTAAATTTAAGAGACCAGGTTGCAAACACACGTGCAAATGAAAGTCAAGAGCAACGCAACGTAAGCCTTCGAGCTAATTCATTGAGACAAGGACAGGCGCGTCAACGAGCCACCGACGCACAGAGAGCACATGAACGACAGCGCCTGCAAGTACATTGCACATTGACACATGCATCAATTCTCCGCCTTGCGTTCGAATATGAGTCGGACATCTACTATTCGTCACATTCACAAATTGCCATCGGCGCTATGGACAAAGAATGCCAACACTGCCATGCATTCACATACAAAGGTGAATCGGCCGGTTTCTGCTGCTCGTCTGGAAAAGTTGTACTGCCACCATTGAATTCGCCGCCAGAACCATTGAAAACACTGTTGGCCGGAGCCACACCTCAATCAAAATGGTTTTTGCGTAAAATTCGTAAATTCAATTCTTGTTTCCAAATGACATCATTTGGAGCAAACAAAAATCTTTCAAAATCAGGATGGACACTATTTTGAATCAACATTTAAGATTCAGGGCCAAGCATATCATCAAATTGGTTCTTTAATGTCAATGCCTGATGCCGATCAAAAATTCTTGTAAATCTACTTCATGGGCGATGAAGAGCAACAAGTAAACACACGCTGCCAATACAACCACATCGAGCAGATGTAGGAGCGAGAAATTGTGGCGACTTTGGAACAGTTTTTGCGAAATCTCAACCAGTCAGTCCAGTTGTTCAATACTATTTCAAACAAACAGCAAAACGACAGCTACATGATCGTCATCAAAGCAGACAAAGTGCCATCTGGAGAGCACGCAGGCCAATACAATGCACCAACCGTTAATGAAGTTGCAGTTGTTATGGTTGGCGACGCATACGAACGTCGAGATATACGGATCCAAAGCAGAGATAACACGGTGCAAACAATTCAAGACAGTCATAGTTCTTACGACGCTTTGCAATATCCAATGATATTTTGGGAAGGAGAAGATGGATATAATTTCAACATCAAACAAAGNGTTCTTACGACGCTTTGCAATATCCAATGATATTTTGGGAAGGAGAAGATGGATATAATTTCAACATCAAACAAAGAAATCCAGCGACAGGTACAACCTGCACATTATTTTATTTTTTATTTTTCTGTATGATTAATTAATTTTTTTCGTATAT
Source organism: Clitarchus hookeri (assembly GCA_002778355.1). Classification (NCBI taxonomy): domain Eukaryota; kingdom Metazoa; phylum Arthropoda; class Insecta; order Phasmatodea; family Phasmatidae; genus Clitarchus; species Clitarchus hookeri. The sequence continues at coordinate 24,829 of NQII01004780.1, read as the reverse complement.
ATATTTTTACTTTGCAGGTGCAGAAACCAACAAGAAAGTGAGCGCGATGAACTTCTACGCATATCGGTTGATGATTCGTGCAAATGAAGACAACATTCTCCGATGCCGCCAGCTGTTTCATCAACAACTGGCGGCATGCCAGCTGTTGATATGTATGCGAAAATTTAAAGCGAGCGATTACGGTACATCAAGTATAATCAAACGAAGCTGCGTTCTGAGGAGTACATTCATTTGCTTGATGCTATTGTCTGTAACGTAGATGAAACAACTAATATCAACGACATCGGTACCGCATGTATTATTCCATCATTATATATTTATAGTCCGCGTCATATGCAAGAATACATTCAAGACACCATGACTTTCGTGCGCGCGTACGGCCGACCAGATTTGTTCATTACATTTACGTGCAATCCAAACTGGGATGAAATTAACATTTCGTTATTGCCAGGTCAAACAGCAATGCATCGCCATGATATCACTGCACGTGTCTTCAAACATAAATTAAAATCGTTGAGGAACTTAGTTACAAATCACTATGTATTCGGCGAAACACGTTGCTGGCTGTATTCCGTTGAATGGCAAAAACGAGGTTTGCCACATGCACATATTTTGATTTGGTTGGTCGACAAAGTACGGCCAGAAGAAATTATTTCAGCAGAAATTCCGGATCGGAATATCGATCAAGAGTTTTTTGACATTGTTACCGCTAACATGATCCATGGGGTGATCTCAACATTAAGGCGCCGTGCATGGACAATGGAAAATGTAGGAAACGTTTCCCAAAAATGTGTATAAACCATACTATCACTAATATCGATGGTTATCCATTGTATCGTCGTAGAGACACAGACAATGGTGGTCAATCATTTAAATTGCGCATGTCAAACGGTGGAAATCCGGTTGAGATTGACAATCGGTGGGTGGTTCCGTATTCGCCATTGCTGTCCAAAATCTACAAAGCACACACAAACTTTGAGTTCTGCAGTTCGGTGAAGTCCATCAAATACATTTGCAAATACGATCATAACGGCAGCGATATGGCTGTATTTGCTGTTCAAAATGTAAATGATGACGAAATAACACGTTATCAAATGAGCCGATACATTAGAAGCAATGAAGCAGTTTGGCGCATTTTGAGTTTTCCAATACACAACAGAGACCCTGCTGTTCTGCATTTGGTCGTGCACCTTGAAAATGGACAGCGCGTTTATTTCACTGAAGAGACTGCTATACAAGGAGCATTAACTGCCCCAAAAACCACACTAACTGAGTTTTTCGAACTATGCAACCGACCAGGTATTTTCGGTCAATTCGCAAAGACATTAATGTATACTGATGTGCCACGATTTTTCACGTGGAACAAACAGTCAAAAAAGTCGGACCCACGAAAGCGAGGCGTTCCATTCCAAGGATACGATGGCATATTTATGGGAAATACATTAGGCCGATTATACACAGTCCATCCAAAGCAACGCGAATGCTTCTTCTTGTGTTTGTTGTTGGTTAACGTTCCTGGACCGACGTCCTTCCAATACTTGCGAACAGACAATGGTATTTTGTACGACGCATACCACGATGCTTGTCGCGAATTGCATTTGCTGGAAGATGACAACCATTGGGATCTCACACTTACAGATACAGTACTGCGTTCCTCTCCTCATCAAATTCGCCAATTATTCACCATATTGTTGACATGTTTTCCGTCGCAAGATTCTGCTTTCCAGGAAAAATATAAAGATTCCATGAGCGAAGACATTCTGCATCGCATTCGAACCGCAGATCAAGATCCCAATCCCGACGGAAATACATAACGAGGAGTTAAAAAATATTGAGGATATTTGCATTCTCATTTCGAATATGCCACTCATTCATTTAGGTATGCCATCGCCTAACCGCCCAGCAACAGACCTCATTAACAGCTATGTTCAGCGCGAACAACAGTTCTATGCGGCCTCTTTGACTACTTTTGTTGCAAATAATGAGCAACTGCTCACTACTGAGCAAAATAATATATACGATCGAATTAATTTGTCAATTACAGCACAACAAGGCGGATTATTTTTTTTTGGACGCACCAGGCGGCACTGGCAAAACATTCCTCATCTCACTGATACTTGCGCGCATTCGATCACAAAATCATATTGCGTTGGCAATTGCTTCATCAGGCATTGCAGCGACTTTGCTTGATGGTGGACGGACTGCACATTCAGTACTCAAGTTGCCATTGAACGTTCACACAAATCAACACACAATGTGCAACATAAAGAAGCATTCCAGCATGGCTAAAGTTTTGCAAAAATGCAAAATTATTATCTGGGATGAATGCACTATGGCCCACAAGCATTCACTTGAAGCTCTCGAAAGAACGATGAAAGATCTCAACGATAATACCAGACTTTTTTGTGGCGCTCTACTGCTGTTGTCCGGTGATTTCAGACAGACAATGCCGGTCATTCCACGCGCTACATATACGGACGAAATTAACACATGTTTGAAACAATCATACCTATGGAGAAATGTCAATACATTACGCCTTATCATAAATATGCGTGGTCAATTGCAAAACGATCCATTGGCACTGTCATTCTCCGAACAATTGCTCAACATTGGCAATGGAAAAATTCTATTGCATGGAAATAAACAATGCATCAAAATGCCAGACCATCTTTGCAACATGGTAGCCACGAAAGATGCTTTGATTGAAATCATATTCCCAGATTTGGGCGCTAATTACATTAATCATGCGTGGCTATATGAACAAGCTATTTTGGCAGCAAAAAATATCGATGTTGACGCTATTAATTTCAAAATACAACAGTCATTGCCTGGCAATGAGATGTCGTTCAAATCGATCGACAATGTTGTCGATCCTGACGAAGCAGTCAACTATCCTGTTGAATTCTTGAATTCACTGAATTGACCAGGAATGCCACCACATAACTTGCGATTAAAAATTGGTTCACCAATCATTTTGCTTCGGAATTTAAATCCACCAAAGCTATGCAATGGCACGCGATTGGTCATAAAAAAAATAATGGGCAATGTTCGTGAAGCTACCATTTTGAACGGCAAGTTTAAAGATGAAGATGTTCTCCTGCCACGGATCCCAATGATCCCTTCAGACTCGCCCATTACATTCGCCCATTACAATTGCCCTGCAATTTCCAATTCGCTTGGCATTCGCAATGACTATTAATAAGTCACAAGGCCAAACAATGTCAATTTGTGGGTTGGATCTAGAAAATCCGCGATTCTCACATGGGCAATTATATGTTGCGTGTTCTCGCATTGGCAAACCATTAAGTTTGTTAATTTATAACACCTCAGGGATTGACGAAAAACATTGTTCATCAAATCGCATTAAGATAAAGACAAAAAAAACGATTTCTTTTAGTATTAAGATTCAACATTTATTTCAATATAATTGAGTTTTTTTACATTAATAAAAATATGACCATTACATTAATAAAAATATGACCGCTAATAGCAGGCAAGCCAACGTTCGGGCAGGACGTCTGCCGGGTCCACTAGTCTAGATATATATATATATATATATATATATATATAACACAGACACACACAGGCAGCCATGTTTTTTTAAAGCTTGATTTCAAAAATGCTTCATCCTACTAATATTATAAATGCGAAAGTCTGAGTGAGTGTGTGTGTGTGTGAGAGAGAGTGTGTGTGTGTGTGGGAGAGAGTGTGTGTGTGTGGGAGAGAGTGAGTGTGTGTGTGGGAGAGAGTGAGTGTGTGTGTGGGAGAGAGTGTGTGTGTGTGTGTGTGTGTGGGAGAGAGTGAGTGTGTGTGTGGGA
>NQII01004780.1:0-19610 GCA_002778355.1 Clitarchus hookeri | reverse complement strand
TTCCCTCCCTCCGGAAGCAAAAACGTAGGTTGTACGACACTGTACTGGCGACCATTGTCTGGACATCCAACTATCTTAATGCCGCATACTCGTTAATCTGTCTCCACACGGAGCAGACCACTGTTTATAGTAATACTACCGAAAATACCATACCACACAGCCCTCCTTTTTGTACTTCGTTACTCCTTAACGAAACGCTGCGAGCTTAAAAACATTTAAAACTGCCGTGAGCGTATACGTTGGGCAACCAACGAAACTGTCAAATTTAAGAAAAGCAAATGTTTTACTATTAAAACAATTCTTGCTACAAGGAAAAAATTTAAACCACTTCAACATCCAGTTTAACCACTACATTTTGAACAAGACGGTAGGTAACAGGGCTGCCTGGTTAATCTACTATACACTGTTGTGCGGGTTGCATTTTCGTATGTGACAAGTTGCAGCTCACAAACTTGCAGGCAAACTTTCGAATGAAATCCAGTCACACAGCAGGTGGTGGACTTCGTTGCTTAGCAGTGCACAAAAAAAGGTTAAAAGCAAGATGTTTTGCCGTTGTGCTTCCTCGCTCAGTTACGGCCACCTACTGCTGGGCTGGTCGGTACAAGGCGTATATGGGTGCAGTCCCACGCGTTTGCAATCTATACTCAACAAACTTATTCTAATCCACCAAAGTTAAGTTGATTCATATGCAAACTAACCTAGCATCGAGACTGATCCGAAAGTTTTAAGTAGTTTCGCTTGCGAATCCCGCATTCGTCGCAAACACGAAGCAAGATAAATCATGCAGCTGGGCACTGCGCAAATCCAACAGAAAATTGTTTATTTTCATAGAAAACTATATGCAACATGATTTCACATTTATATGTCTACAATAACTATTTATAACTCATGACATGCGTAAACCTATCGCAACCCATACGTTCCTGACCTCCGGCGGATTGAATTTCTGCGGTTATCTGGAAGAATGTTCTGGTTCGTTGCCATTACCTCTCTCAACGAGGCTCGCGGTGCGGGGAACCTTCCAGATCAGGCCACCAAGAGTATTTAAGCTGTGGCGGGCCTCCCAGCCGATAGTTTTTAAGTTTTAAGAGGTTAGACGATTGCGCGACCTTAAGCGACAGGTGTGCGAAGACGACAAGCAGAGCATCAAATGGCGGCGGGAGTGAAGTCTACGGACTGCGAGCATCGGTGTAGTGAGTGGAGAGAGACACTGACGGGCGGGACTGTCTAACTGGATGCGTGAGTATAACATTTAGAATGATGGCAATAGACATATTGAACATTTGTAAATAATAAGTTTGAAGTGACTCTAACCAACATAGACACATTGAGAAGGACTTCAATTAGAGTTGATATAGACATTAAATATTGCTCTCACTGAGAATAACAAGAGTAATAGTGGAGCTGGTTTAATGCTGTAAATAATAGCTGTGAGAATAAAATNATTGCTCTCACTGAGAATAACAAGAGTAATAGTGGAGCTGGTTTAATGCTGTAAATAATAGCTGTGAGAATAAAATAAAAATAAAATTTCGTTGTTTTATTTGTTATGGTCATCTCTCACGAACTCTGATACGTCCCTCTGGCGTCTTGTAACNAAAATAAAATTTCGTTGTTTTATTTGTTATGGTCATCTCTCACGAACTCTGATACGTCCCTCTGGCGTCTTGTAACAATATTTTACACTTATGCATTTCCTCATCTAGACAAGGCCTAACATAACTAAACAGATTCAGTGATGTGGCAGATTCAGTGATGTAGCAGATGTTATGTTAACAAGATGTAATATCAGTATTTTTTGTGAGCTTTATAATTTCTAATTATGATTCGCGGCTGCAGACCACTTTACAATGTATATGGAGAACTTAATTTTGTTCATTTAAAAATTCTGTGAAGTAATAATGTTAAANCTGCAGACCACTTTACAATGTATATGGAGAACTTAATTTTGTTCATTTAAAAATTCTGTGAAGTAATAATGTTAAAAACATAGGAAAGGAGCTTCTTAAAGCTCATAGAAGAATTTATTGTAGAAGAAACTTCCAAGAACCAACATTTTCAGAATGTTCGCGTTCTACACCTGAGATGTCAATCGAAGAGATGGACGATCCTTTAAAACAGGAGGAGACAGAAACCAACAGTTGCAGTTCAACCCCTCCGTGCCTACTTGGATTCTACTGCTAGCCATCTTGCAAAACGATCCCTCAGCTCTACATCTGGGGGTACAATAACAAGTTATAGTGACAAGATGAATGCTTCACATAAAAAGGAAATTGACTCAGCACTTGCTAAATTCGTTTTTGATTGCAACACTCAATTTAACATTAAGGGTAGCAAGCATTTTTAGGGCAAGCTGCAGAAATTGCGCCCTTGCTACCAACCTCCTGGACGAAAAATTATTTCATACGGACTACTCGATGATGTGTACGAAGAATGATCTAAAGAAACTTATGTTGATCCCGACTCAGTTTTACTCAGTGATGGATGGAAAAATTAATCCCGTAATACGAAGAATGTTGTTATAGTGTTAATGCAAGTACTGGAAAACCAAGATGTATGTTTATGGAGGCTTTCGATCTACCAGGCGAATCAGTGACAGAAATCAAATGATGTGAAATTGTAAAGGAGGAATCTGCAAAAGCAAGGACGCGGTATAACACACAACTCTACTGTGCACTGTCTAATAATGCCAGCAACATGGTTAAAATGAGCAAGGATCATAAATTATGGCATTCTGCCTGTAACTCGCACACTGCAAATCTGTTGGCTAAGGACCTGCCACCAACAAACCTATTATCAAAACTAAATAAAGTCCTGAAAACATTCAAAATACCAGATGAGCAGCACCAACTTTTGTCTAACTGCATTGCACTAGAAACCAAACCAATAAACTTTTTTGTTCCCATACAATACAGCTCAAGTATGATGCATGGTGTTATCGGGTCAAAGATTTTGAAAATAAAACTCCTTAATTAGTTAAATGACTTGAGAGGTCCCAGATGTTGTCNGGTGTTATCGGGTCAAAGATTTTGAAAATAAAACTCCTTAATTAGTTAAATGACTTGAGAGGTCCCAGATGTTGTCAATTGAAAGGTGTTGAATCTCCGAAAACATGTTGGTTTTTTGCCAAGAGGCACCATAAGAAACTAGCAGATTTGGCTAATAAATTACTAAAAATTTCAGCTTCTTCTGCGCAATTTTGGAAAGTTTATTTTCAAATGGTCTTTTGTCCATATTGCTAACAGAAATCGCCTTTCCTTGGGGGGGGGGGGAGAGAAANGGGGGGGGAGAGAGAAATGGATGATTATTACTCTCTTCAAATGAAAGATCAAATGTGTGATGATTGTTAAATGCATTTAGTTAATAACGTGTAGTGTGGTGTAAGGTACTTTCTTAAATTTAAAATCATGGAATGTTTGAGTTTTAATCACATTATTATTCCCATAACGGGAGTTGTTTTGGAATCAAGTAGCGATTATGTTCATATGCCAGGATGAGTACTTGTCTTGATTGTGTTATGTTTACAAGTCTTATTTTTTGGATTGTCATTATAAACTATAATCAGAAAATAATTGGATAGAGTCGTTTCAGACAGGCTTATTTCCACCTTAACTGGTAGTTCAAATATGAAAAACTAGTTGCAAGCAGACAAGTAAAGGTGCTTTTTTCGCCCAAATGTCCATATACAGTCACGATAGAGAACGATGGTGCATATTAAACGGTAAGTCATGGAAAACGTTAATAGTTTGCAGAGGTATATAATATCAAAACCAAACAACTTACAACCTTGGTTGACCAATCAAGTGAACCGTGGAACTGTGAAGTTTGTTTACCATATCTTCATAAATGTTTAATGTGACCACCAAGAGCGGCCCGAACGACATCTACGCGATAATCAAACTCGTTCCACACTCTTGTCAGCATGTCCAGTGATACGGTTTGGATGCCGTCCGTAATTCTCGTATTGAGGTCGTCAATATTAGACGGCAATGGTGGACGAAACTTTTGCCTTTGCAAAGGCATCCTGTGTCATGGAACTGACGAAACCAACGTACGATACTCCACCTAACGGGAGGACGACGTCCGTATTTGCCACGGAATTTACGTTTAACAGTTGTAACCGATTCACATTTAGTAAACTGAATAACACAGAACGCCTTCTGTTATTCCGTCGCCATCGTTATGCGGACTAACACACAACACACGCTCATTGTGCAACGACAGACGCTCCCAGTGTCATCTCTCGGCACATAATCGAAACATCAGACCATCCCCTTCACATTGACGTGTCGAATGCGAACTCGCTTTCCCTTCACCACCTTAAAATGAGAGTTACGAACGCCATTCAAACCGTAACACCGGACATGCTGACAAGAGCGTGGAACGAGTTTGATTATCGCGTAGATGTCGTTCGTAGTGGTCACAGTGAACACTTATGAATGTTTGAGAAACAAACTTCAAGGTTCCACGGTTCATTTGATTGGTAAATCAAGGTTGTAGGTTGTTTGATTTTGATATTATAGACCTTCAAAGTTGGGGTTTTCTTTTATACTCAGCCTGTATTATACTTTATTCCAAAATGANGATTGGTAAATCAAGGTTGTAGGTTGTTTGATTTTGATATTATAGACCTTCAAAGTTGGGGTATTCTTTTATACTCAGCCTGTATTATACTTTATTCCAAAATGTTAACAAAGATGTTTGTTAATTGCTGTGTTAACTGAAGGAGACAAAAAAATTATCGACGTTTGGAAATAACCTATGTCATGCACCACAGAAAATAGACTCGTTTCTCACGAACGATATGGTAATGAGGCGTTTTAACGTGGACTGTGTGGAAATGCTACTGTTGTAGGGTACATAAAAGACAATTACAAGTTTAGTAGTTACACAACATACTAAATTTATCAACTAGTTAATACAGAAACTAAAACAAACTTCTGCACAAAATACAACATTAACGTCTTAAATCCATATTTCACCAACAAATTCTGAAATGCGCTGACAACCCTCGTCTGTTTCAGGCTGAACATTACGAACTCCTCCTATTAGCCCAGCAATAATCGCTTTATACAAAGCAAGTTCTTCCTGCTTAACCCAGTCACCCCCAANGGAACTCCTCCTATTAGCCCAGCAATAATCGCTTTATACAAAGCAAGTTCTTCCTGCTTAACCCAGTCACCCCCAAACAGCTTAGAAACAATTTGTTTACTTCCTTCTTCGGTATTCATGTTTAGTGCATGATGCGCAATCTATAGATCATATATGTCCATTGTAATTTGTTTTCCATTTTTTAATAACTCTGCCATACCTCTTTTTCCTCAAATCAGTAATACTGGAAACATTTTACAGTAGTGCACCTCCTACGCTTGCCGTTGCTTCCCATGATTTTACATATTTCTCGTTTCATACACTGAATGCCATCTAGTTTATTGAAGGTGTCTTCCAAATGTTTAATGTTTTTCAATTTCCAATCCTGACAGAGATCTCCGAATTCTCCAAGTTTTCTGATAATCTCGCGATACTCTTCTCGTTACGTATTAACTGGTTGCCGTCTTATGTATTTTTCAATACGACCAAATACTCTGTCGGCAGGCAAGAAACTGTGTCCACGAACAGGAAAGAATAAGTGTACTTCCTTAATATGACCCGGCGACTTGGAAAACAATCACTGCATCAAAGTATGAAGGATGTGGCTGTTTTTATTTTGTCAGCCACATCAATCACAAAATAGTCCTGTTTGAGGTTATGTTGCGACTAGCACCACGGGAGCGGTGTCGATTGAACAAACGAGTTCATGGACGTTCCATTATTAAGTTATGGATATAAGACATTTTAAACAGCATTAACCACAATGTACTTGCTACTGTAAAAGGAAATAAAGCATTTTGTTCTGGATCGTGACCATTCCTGGAAATAAGAAGTTTCGTGCCGAACATCGTTTTTCAATACTAATTTGCATTGCGATTTCAATAAAATGCACCATTTTGATAGAAAATTGAAATAAGTCGTTTTGAAAAGACGCTAAACTGTTATTTACTGCAAANCAATAAAATGCACCATTTTGATAGAAAATTGAAATAAGTCGTTTTGAAAAGACGCTAAACTGTTATTTACTGCAAAGAGTTAAGTCAATTCAGAAAGTGTGTATTTTAGAATGTTTGCTATCGGGTAATACCTATTTAACATTAAGAGTTCAAAATAAGAAAAAAAAACTATTTTTTACATAATAACATTTTAAAACTGACTAACAACATTTAAAATGTTTTGTAGCATATTAATNAAAAAAAAACTATTTTTTACATAATAACATTTTAAAACTGACTAACAACATTTAAAATGTTTTGTAGCATATTAATGATCAATGAAAATTGACGAGTTGTGATTATGAAACATGACCGAAATCAATTTGCACCGTATGTCGTTTTGTATGTAAAATATTAATAGAACTTAAAATAACACAGAAATTAGTACATAATTTGTCCAAATCTTTTGAATGTTTTTGTATAAAACNTCCAAATCTTTTGAATGTTTTTGTATAAAACTGTTTTTACATTCTATATTTTAGATGTAAATTACGTGTGAAATACCAAAAGGAAATTTACTCGCCCAACCTTGCATGTGGAACAAAACACCCTTGCACTGACTCACATGCTTGCTTTGGTGACCTGTTTCTTATGGACATCGTTTGCCTGAAGAAATTAGGCGTGTCTGCATATATGTAAACCGCAATATGCTTGTGCGGAATGCGCAAGTTGATGAGTCTACCATCGACAACGAAAATTCAGCATCAATAAGATGAATGATGCGTCAATGTTGTACGTGATAGGTAAATTGGGTACTGGAGAGTAAAATTCACAGGGATACAAAGAGAATCATTATCGAAGGCATTTGTACATGATATTTATTTTTTCTTTGACAATTTTATCCCTTTTTTACAATTGGAAAATTGTCATTAACATTTGATACCGTTCTCGAACTGGCATGAGGTTACAAGCCGTGAAGCCAATCACGCGTGTTCGCGTAGTTCATATTTCGTGTGCCGGGCCCAACATAAATTTTTTGTCAACTGGAACATTCGTGCATCATTCTCTTTTAGTCGTTACATTTTCTGTCTGTAATTTCACACCATCATATGTCAATTTGTTTTTGTTTCACTTGCGTGATTTTTGTGTATACTTTTGTCCAAGATCTCTCTCCCAATTCATGTTAATCATTTGTTTTCACTCCAAATTCGTTAACTCACTGTGTTTCCTTACACTTCACAAGAACAGCCAGAAATTACGCCTGGGATTATGACATTTCTGTACTTCTTTNTGGAGAGTAAAATTCACAGGGATACAAAGAGAATCATTATCGAAGGCATTTGTACATGATATTTATTTTTTCTTTGGCAATTTTATCCCTTTTTTACAATTGGAAAATTGTCATTAACATTTGATACCGTTCTCGAACTGACATGAGGTTACAAGCCGTGAAGCCAATCACGCGTGTTCGCGTAGTGCATATTTCGTGTGCCGGGCCCAACATAAATTAAAACAGTTGACCTTGTAAGCACGTAGTAAGAGAAAATCAGCAAACATTTTCTGTCTGTAATTTCACACCATCATTGTCAATTTGTTTTTGTTTCACTTGCGTGATTTTTGTGTATACTTTTGTCCAAGATCTCTCTCCCAATTCATGTTTATCATTTGTTTTCACTCCAAATTCGTTCTCTCACTGTGTTTCCTTACACTTCACAAGAACAGCCAGAAATTACGCCTGGGATTATGACATTTCTGTACTTCTTTNTCTCACTGTGTTTCCTTACACTTCACAAGAACAGCCAGAAATTACGCCTGGGATTATGACATTTCTGTACTTCTTTATTTTGTGTAAATATTTATTATCTGGGAATAGCTTCGCTTGTTCGTAAATAACTTTGAACAATACAAAACTTTTAAATCATAATATAAGTCATACAGGAGTGCCAACTTTTTTACATTGGAAAATTCCCTGACATTTCCGTGATATCCAGAAAAAAAATTACTTTTTTTCTGTGACCTTTTCCTAATATCATTTTTCTGCAAGTATTGACGCCTTTGCATTGTAACACACATTTACACCAAAAACATTATGTGATCTTATAAAATTTCTCCCTACATAAATTGCAAAGAAAAGTGCCTAAGCATCTTGTCTACAATCAAAACAATTTTATACAATTCTGGTAGCAGTGCACGATTGATTATAGAACTGCAAAATATAGCATGTATATCACAGAATTTCCTGACAGTTTTCAAATTCCCTAACGTGTCCCTGTTTTCCAGATGAGTGGCAACCATGATATAGTACTGAAAGATAAACTTACTCAGAAAGAGAACACAAAGTATGTATAAATGAATGGATGGCAGAGTAATAGTATGAATGCATCCAAAATTCAGATATTTAGGAATTATGTCATTTTACAATTAACAAATGCACATGAAAATGTAGTGCGTATTCGAAGAGCAGCATCGCAATGGTATGATCATATACAACATGCGGAATAGATGAGATGGCCAAAACTGATCACAAATTAGCCATCGCCCGTGAAACAACGTCATCAGAAAACAGAGGTAAAATATTTCCAAAACAATGATTGCGAGATAACTTTCAAGGAGACTTGTGGGAAAACTGAAGGAACTGGCAGGTGGGACTACACAAAGCAACAGCGTGATGAAGATGTACAACAAAAGTCAACATTAAAAATATTTATTCTTGTGACGCTTAGTTAGGGAGCGGAAGAGTGAACAGAACGAGATACGCTACTGTCTCCTACTTGTCAGGAATGCGGATGAAGACACTATCACCAGAGCAGCCGGGCTAAATCGAGCCTCGCCTTTCCCAATGAGTCAGGTGTGTTATTACGCAATCTAGCACGCTTAATATTACTTAGACATGGAACTATAATTACCGCACCAATGTATTACAAAATGTCTTTCCCTGCCTCGCACCACAATACACTTAACATTTGGTNGGAACTATAATTACCGCACCAATGTATTACAAAATGTCTTTCCCTGCCTCGCACCACAATACACTTAACATTTGGTGCACTACCTCAAATATAATTATCATTAAGTATGCAAACAATAAAGATTGCGGATACTTCAAGTTTTAAATATTTACCAGTGACATTTAATACAACTCTTATTTTTTTTAACATAAAAAATATGGAAAATATGCTCTTTTCCCCCTAACGACATAATCTGTAGCTGGCGGTAGAAAATCTCCACTTCAATTTATAGAAAACCAGCAAAGAGGTGAAAAAAATTACGCCTCTTGGTGGTTTATCATGTCAAACGAGACTTAACTTAATTTACATTGTTCGGTAAAATTCAATTAAAAGAGTCACTTTATCTCAGTTTTACAACAATATACGTATCACCCCTCTGATGGAGCAACAGACTAGTCACGACACAAAAGGCCTCTTCAATAACACGTTATTAAGCACACACGGCTCTCCGCATTCCCGCCAGCGCTCAACCAATTTACTCTGCCAAAAGTCTAATTTGGGTATATTTTCCCAGTGTTCTCTAAAACGGTACTTTGTACTGACAAATCAGAATATGTGGACATAACATTTCCGTCTTGCTGGGATGGGAGAAAATACCATTCGTTATACCAACCAAAATTTTTTGTATTATTTTGGGCGGCTTCTGCATTCGTGTAACTTATTAACGTTTTTTTTCTAGCTACACAACTTAATCTACAGGTTCAAGGGGTTGTTTTCTCACTACATACTGGAAAATACAGGTGTATTTGCGCGTACCAAAGCGCAAACATTGGGTGACATGTACCGATATTACAGTCAATATTCGTGACACCCAACCTGTACATGATCTGTGAAGATATGCACGAGGAAAGGCTTACGAAATAGGCAGGTATGGTATAGTAAATATTATTTCCTAACAAGAAATTCGCTGACAACTCACTCGGGTACCTGTGATAAATGAATGAAAAATGAAATGTTAATTTATGGTATGGATGTCGTATAGAAGAAAGTTAATTCGCAATCAATTTGGCAACAACTAACCGTTAATGAAACTAATAAAAACACTTAGATATTTCACTGCAAAACCATTTTCTTCCCAAGCTAAATCATGATGCAGCTACCAGAGATTTAGCAAGAGGACAAGTGAATCACATATAATTATAATTTGAGCAACTCTTAACAGCTGATTTATTTAGCGTTCAATGACAACTTAGGTCTCTTATTTACAATATTGTTACGCGCTCCCTCCTCTGCATCGCTTAGCTTGCTTGACCCGTCCCGCGCGAGCAACAGGACAGAAATAACGTGAGAAGTCCGAGGCGATTCTTTCAAATAATTGGCAACGCGATAAGCCTATCGCAACCCGTGCTCTCCTGACCTTCAGCGCACTGAATTTCTGAGGTTATCTGAAAGAATGTTCTGGTTCATTGCCCCTGCCTCTTTCAGAGAGACTCAGGGTACGGGGAACCTTCCAGATCGATCCACAGAGACTATTTAAGCCGCTACGGGCCTCCGATCCAAAAGTTTTTGAGAATCAGAGTTTAGAGTTTGAAGGATTGTGCGAATATAAGCGACAGGTGTGCGAAGACAGCGAAGCTACAAGCCAGCAGAGCATCGAGTAGCGAAGAAAATGACCAGCGGGAGTGAAGTCTGCGGACTGCGAGCATAGGTACAGTGGAGAGAGGTACTGGTGGACGGGACNGGAACTATAATTACCGCACCAATGTATTACAAAATGTCTTTCCCTGCCTCGCACCACAATACACTTAACATTTGGTACACTACCTCAAATATAATTTATCATTAAGTATGCAAACAATAAAGATTGCGGATACATCAAGTTTTAAATATTTACCAGTGACATTTAATACAACCCTTATTTTTTTTTACATAAAAAATATGGAAAATATGCTCTTTTCCCCCTAACGACATAATCTGTAGCTGGCGGTAGAAAATCTCCACTTCAATTTACAGAAAACCAGCAAAGAGGTGAAAAAAATTACGCCTCTTGGTGGTTTATCATGTCAAACGAGACTAACTTAATTTACATTGTTCGGTAAGATTCAATTAAAAGAGTCCCTTTATCTCAGTTTTACAACAATATACGTATCACCCCTCTGATGGAGCAACAGACTAGTCACGACACAAAAGGCCTCTTCAATAACACGTTATTAAGCACACACGGCTCTCCGCATTCCCGCCAGCGCTCAACCAATTTACTCTGCCAAAAGTCTAATTTGGGTATATTTTCCCAGTGTTCTCTAAAACGGTACTTTGTACTGACAAATCAGAATATGTGGACATAACATTTCCGTCTTGCTGGGATGGGAGAAAATACCATTCGTTATACCAACCAAAAATTTTGTTTTATTATTTTGGGCGGCTTCTGCATTCGTGTAACTTATTAACGTCTTTTCTAGCTACACAACTTAATCTACAGGTTCAAGGGGTTGTTTTCTCACTACATACTGGAAAATACAGGTGTATTTGCGCGTACCAAAGCGCAAACATTGGGTGACATGTACCGATATTACAGTCCATATTCGTGACACCCAACCTGAACATGATCTGTGAAGATATGCACGAGGAAAGGCTTACGAAATAGGCAGGTATGCAGGTATGGTATAGTAAATATTATTTCCTAACAAGAAATTCCCTGACAACTCACTCGGGTACCTGTGATAAATGAATGAAAAATGAAATGTTAATTTATGGTATGGATGTCGTATAGAAGAAAATTAATTCGCAATCAATTTCGCAACAACTAACCGTTAATGAAACTAATAAAAACACTTAGATATTTCACTGCAAAACCATTTTCTTCCCAAGCTAAATCATGATGCAGCTACCAGAGATTTAGCAAGAGGACAAGTGAATCACATATAATTATAATTTGAGCAACTCTTAACAGCTGATTTATTTAGCGTTCAATGACAACTTAGGTCTCTTATTTACAATATTGTTACGCGCTCCCTCCTCTGCACCGCTTAGCTTGACCCGTCCCGCGCGAGCAACAGGACAGAAGTAACGTGAGAAGTCCGAGGCGATTCTTTCAAATATACTAATAAATGCGATAAGCCTATCGCAACCCGTGCTCTCCTGACCTTCAGCGCACTGAATTTCTGAGGTTATCTGAAAGAACGTTCTGGTTCATTGCCCCTGCCTCTTTCAGAGAGACTCAGGGTACGGGGAACCTTCTAGATCGAGCCACAGAGACTATTTAAGCCGCTACGGGCCTCCGATCCAAAAGTTTTTGAGAATCAGAGTTTAGAGTTTGAAGGATTGTGCGAAGACAGCGAAGCTACAAGCCAGCAGAGCGTCGAGTAGCGACGAAAATGACCAGCGGGAGTGAAGTCTGCGGACTGCGAGCATAGGTACAGTGGAGAGAGGTACTGGTGGACGGGACNAGAAAATGACCAGCGGGAGTGAAGTCTGCGGACTGCGAGCATAGGTACAGTGGAGAGAGGTACTGGTGGACGGGACTATTGAGTAAAAGACATTTGGAATGAACTTCAATACGCCCCTCTGGCGTCTTATAATATATTATCTGTAAGCGAAAAAAATTAAAGCACAATATCAATTCCATATAAATACCTCTGTTTAAGTTTATCAATTTTAAATCCGATAATTCTAAAACATGTTTAAACGACAAGTTAAAGGAAACAGTGCAGGAAAACTTTTCCCGTAAAGTATAGTTTTCACTAAATATTTCTCTATTAATACACCTAGTACGATACAAGCAAAATCATACGGACTTTGGCAAAAAATTATTCTCAGAATAATTGTTTACCGAGATACGCGTAACCACGCAAATAATGAATGAAAAAAAAAATACTTTCAAGGAGGGCTTAAAAGAGGGCTACAGCGGCGAGAGGAAGAGAGAGCGTTATCGTAGATTTTGGGCGTGACTGGAACAGGCCGCGAAGCACACAAGCGCTGTTAGTGATAGCAGGCGAGCTGGCTGCGGTCGGCGCGCGAAGTTGGCACGCACCGGCATGCTCATTCGAAGCACGCCAGGCTGCGAACAAACTTCCAAGGCCAGGAGACAACTTCCTTGCAAGGCGGTGTCGAGCCGAGTCCGGCACCGTTCGTCGACCCTCGCGACATTTGCCCGCGTGCGCTGCGAAGTTGTACAGTACTGAAGACAGCAACCCTGCGAGTGTGAGATATGGGGCTGTGGTGGGTCAGGCCAATTTCAGAAAATCCCGGGGTGCTACACAGTTACTACCTATTAGCCAGAGCTATGCCATGTCACGTTCAAACAGCTGTATCGTGTTTGAAGCTTGGCGCTGCTAAGCTAAAGTAAATTCCTCCCAGGGAAGTTCACATCAGTCGNAAACAGCTGTATCGTGTTTGAAGCTTGGCGCTGCTAAGCTAAAGTAAATTCCTCCCAGGGAAGTTCACATCAGTCGTGGACATTAAGCCTAGTCATCAAAAATAAATGTCTCACAACAAAACATTTTTCTGTGGTCTACGTTGACAAAATATTTAGAAATAACTTCGCCCACCCCCAACAAAAACATAGCTGATCAAGTCTACGGTTAAGCGAGAACATCTGCAATTCAAATGCAAACGGTGAGAAAGATACCTGCTTGTACTCGCACGTATTCTAAATGAAAACGCCCGAAGAGCGTATCTGCATAATTGTGGGGAACAGATTATGATAAGTAATTCTACGTATGTATAAAAAAAACTGCAATAGGTTTTTTTTTTCACGCTCAGCACAGTAAGAATTGGCGTTAATATTTGTAGGTTTGAAGTATTTCACAGCAGCGCTGCCACAACGCACGGAAGTTATTCACAAAGTAAATAAAAAACAATGTAATTCTTTCCATATGAGGGAAGTGCACACATTGAGCTGAAGTGATAAAATGAACATGACTTTAGAAACTGTTCAATTAACTGTGAGCCAGATATATCTAAGAGTATTAAACAAGTAAAATACGTATCGCATATCCATCGACCGTTGTAAAATAATCCTTCAATATTATTAAATGTAGACTTGAAATATAACATCCAAATGATCATGGAAGACAAGTGCGTGGTATTCAGAACTCAAAGCGTATTTTATACCAATGTTGTTAGTATTTGAGAAACTGTTTCTTCCTCCAGATTCTGAATATCTGTAATTTTGAAAGTAATATTTTGCTGATACGGAAAATATAATGCAGCTCCTTCCCAAACGAACTCTGCATAGTCTTCGTGTACATTATTTGTAAATACATGCAAATGTTTGATCTTCATGCCAGCACATCTGGGATCCAGAGAAGTTCACGGATATTTCTTATTCACGATTACCTTTATAAGAGTAAATGCAAATACATAAATATATTTAAAACACGCCAAATTTCTACTTGCGTGTAAAATAACAACTTTCGTTTAAAAAAAAAAATAATTACTGTATGATGCACACATTCGCATTTAAAAGACGGGAAATGTTGTCAAATTCTCTTTCCAGGGCCAAATGTAAAACGAATCCACTATTTAAAATTGACACTTTACAGTAAAAACATGAACCAACATTTTACGAACCTGAAATATTAGAATGAAGACGACATAAGTCGAGAATATGCAACATGCGTAACACATTATCTGCCATGTGTTAGCCACAACCATTGGCTTGCGCTTAAAATATTTCCAATTTGACTGCCTATAATTCGATAAGATAAATTGAACCATAAAAAAAATTTGACTGGTAGAGCCAAATAAATACCTAACGAATAGTATTCGTGTAAGCGAAATAAAGAGTATTTCGTTCGCACCAGTTTACACGACAATATTTACATGCTGACGTGTTTGTGGTTTTGTTAATTAATTACCGACAATTTAGTGTATTCCGATGTTTCTGCGTTTGATCGGTGTAAACCCAAACAAAAAGCATAGGATTTCTCTTCAAGTGCGATGGATTAGAGTAAATTATTGAATGAACAATGCATTTCGAGACTACAGCATGGGCTCTTGGGGATTTGTCAATTGTAGTGCCCTGAACATTGGGTTGTGGTTGGGGACCGTGAGAGATGTCAGTAACGGTACTATGTTCCAAAATGGGTTTTCGTCGATATCATCTAAACATTACAAGATAACATAAAAATATTAAGTAATTTTCTGTTCGTTGTTTTAATTCCGAAAAGTTTCATCTCTCGCAATTTTTTCTATGACGCACCGGTTTAGAGACGTTTTGAATTTAAGTAACATTTGTTTGCCAGACAGTTTTCTTGCTATATTTCCTACACCATACGAGATGCCATAAAATGTGCCAAGTTCATTTATGTCCATCTACTTGTTGCCAATAATATTAATCACTTGCATTTTTTTCACTAACAGTCAGTGTTCTCGAGATATGGCGCAAAATGTAATGTGTTCTGTTTATGGGCGGAGGCGTGGTTGCAGGGCGAAGAAGCGTTTATTAGTAACTATCAGAACTACCCGACGTTGCTCGGGAATATGAGGGCAATGAGACACACACTGCGCAGTTTAAGGGATTTCAGGCGCAATGGGGTCCGGAGATACACAACCCCGTTTTAGGGATTTCCTGTCCAATGGGAGGCCGGAGTCTATTTTGGCCTACACAGTATTTTAATTTGGGTACTGAAGGTAAACCCTGCTAAATTTTATCCACATCCGTAGAACGGAGTAGAATTGTAAAGAGAACAAACATGCTTACAAAAATTCACACAAAAACTTTGAATTTAATATATATGCTAAAGGTAAATTGTAGGGAGCAAACCTTTTATCCAGGCAATATTCGAAGAATAAAATTACATTGTAAGTATCAGATTCTCTGTACATACGTACATCGTGTGGGCAGAACTGAGTTCCTGCCCCTGATCCAGTAAGTATTGCACAAGACAACTTCCAGAGCAAAACACAACAGTGCACACCGCGTCCAACACTTGCAATACTTCCAAGTGTTAGAAGTCACTTCTGGCATGAGAGTAAGTCCAAGCATACCGAGTGCACCGCCCAAGACCCAATCACCGACCGTCAACAGTCTATGTATGGCACCACCGTGCTTTAATTGGCAGTTGAATGCAATCCAATAGAACGACATTACGCTCCTCCCAATCGCGGCTGGTTGGCGTGGATACCACCTAACCTTTCAACAGCGTCGCACAGAGTTGCATCTGTACGCGCCACCTTGATGGGACCGAGACCTATCCAACCTCTACGAAATCGCAAGTATCAGTAGTACATACTAGACCATAAAAACCCACATTTCGTGGATACAAAGCAATAAAAGAGAAATTTACAGTAAAAGGAACCTTCCCACACCATATTGAATTCTTAGTTTTTCTATCTTGTATCTTTAACCCGGCCTCGGTCGCACGTGAGCATTTCCCACACATCTCGGTTTTAGTAATTTCTATTAGTTATAATCTGCATTATTTACGGTTTTGTTAAATTTTTTTATTTAAAACAAATGCATCAATAAAACATTCACCCATTTAATGTATTTTATTAAACAAAATTGTGAAATTATTATTAATGTATTGGAAAAAATAAAAAAACAACAAAACTTTATTAAAACAATACAATTAATTATTAACTAAAATTAATAGTAGATTATTTAGAGAACAGTAGGGATTAACCTTTTGTTTATATACAAGTCTTAAAAAGTATTAACAAAAATGCAAATTAAATCGTTAATTACAAGAAATGGTATAGATTATCTTATGTTAGTATTATAAACAAATACTGTTACATTCATAATCAAATTAAAATAGAAATATGTATCTTGTTTAAAATAATTTATTGCTTTTTCTGATTCTAATTCGCTAACATTTCAAATGCAATTAGAGCAAGTAAANTTGTTTAAAATAATTTATTGCTTTTTCTGATTCTAATTCGCTAACATTTCAAATGCAATTAGAGCAAGTAAATTCAAAATGTTCATTACAAATAGGTATTTTGCAGATTCTACAATATTTTTTTTGTTTTTCTATTGTTTCTTCTTGTGCAGACACCACAAATTCCTTCTGCTGAATTTTCTCTCCGCCGTTTNTTTTTTTTGTTTTTCTATTGTTTCTTCTTGTGCAGACACCACAAATTCCTTCTGCTGAATTTTCTCTCCGCCGTTTTTGATGCGATTCATTTTCGCCTACCATTTTCTGATTGAGACTGATGATCCTCATGTTCACTAGGTCTATCAGATTCGTTTTCAAGGTCATGATGTGGAATTACTTCATTTTCTTCAATTGGAGCATTGGAAATTTGACCTCCGGTACTGCTTTGTCCAACCTCAAGTAGCCATGAATAACACAATCTAAAACCGAAAAATCCCACTTTATTCAAAAATATGACCTAAACTTTACCTACGAACCCTAAAAGAAAACAATGTACTTACAGTCATTCCTATCTTCAGGTATTTTCTTCAAAAGTTGCAAAATTTTCGCTGCACGACTCATTTTGCAGCAAAAAAAACTAACTCGCACTTCACTCAAACAATCACTGCGAAGGGTGAAAGAATACTGACAAATCTGAGAGACAACTAGGCGAAGGGAGGCAGGCCCGTACAAGCCTCGTCCTGTCGGACGGCTGGCCGGCGCCAGTGACGCGAGTGGTCGCGCCGTGAGAACTTCCCTCACACTCCCGCTTTTGTGTACTAAATCATTTTTTATGTTGGTGACATGGGAACGCTTTTTTCAAATAATAGTTTATTAAATTGTATTTATACATAAAGAACAAATAGAAAAAATATCAGAGGGAAATAAAGAAAAATTAAGTCAAATACACATTTGTATCGGGAAGTGTGAGGGAAATGCTCACAGCGCGACCAACGCCGGGTTAAAAAATGAAATTCCGAAAGTATCCCTACCCAATTAACTATTGGCCGTATAGNTATCCCTACCCAATTAACTATTGGCCGTATACAGCAGTACAGACATAGCACAATTATGAACACGTATTTACGTCACAATATCGATAAATATTTTGACGTAATTGTGAGTTCGCAGTTAAGTCTTTTCGTCTGAACTGCTGTGCAATATCAGTAGCTAGTAGGGCATAGGGGTACTATCGGAATTTTCTTTTTTAAAAACATAGACTAGGAAAACCAATAATTCAATACGGCGGGGGTAGGTTCTTCTTGAGGGCGCCGCCTGGTATATCAGCCGAACACAATGCACACTTTTGAAGGAAAGATGCTAAGGAAACCGGTCTCAGTCATGCATACCACGCATGCAACTTGAAATGAAACATGGCGATAATTCGAATCAATTGGGTGTCAAACAGAGTGTAAAGCAGCTGAAATTACGTAATTATGAATGCGGTCCTGAAGGCCGATGGAAAAATTATGAATGATTGGGCAAACTAAGAATGCTGATGGACATCGCAGTTTCATATTTGCAGTATTGGAGCTTGGTAGACTCATTATTTATTTAAAATCGAACTTTTCAACGAAAGTCCCAGTTTCCAGCATCAAAGTAGACGCAGCATAACACGAAGAATTCAAACAGCATGTAGGCCAAATGCTATTAAATTCGCAGATAATCCTTTCAGGATNAACACGAAGAATTCAAACAGCATGTAGGCCAAATGCTATTAAATTCGCAGATAATCCTTTCAGGATTAATTAGTCTACAGTAAGTCACCCATGATAAGCGTGGTACTGGTATGCGTGTATGTTAGTCTAAATGCACATATTCCCCCAAATGAGCAGCTGGGAGCCATACTAGTAAGAATACCAGAAGATAAATGTGAATTTTTCTACTTTCTCAACCACTTGGTGTCCATACACATCCCAGATATGGAGCCATACTCTNTGTATCAATCAGGCCTGTATTAGTAGGTACAGTACAAATGTTCTTTAAAATCCTAGGAATGACACCTTAACAACGTCCTCGCCTCTGGGGCGCCAGCGTCCTTGTTTTTTTTTGGAGCGATAAGAACCTAAGCGACAAAATTGGTTATGCACACATGTGTGAAACATATTGGTCACCATGCACTTCGATAGCGCCAAATAGATGGGAATCTTGATTGCAAAACTGTACAAATATTAATTATATGTCGATTTGACAAATAAGGCGTGGCAAAACACTCAGATCAGGCGAATGTGCAAGCCATGGCAAGACTCTTAACTCGGGTGTTACTATAACTTGGCGACGCTTATGGAGCCGTAGTAAGCCGGCACAGCCCCTTGTTGGCATGCGGAATCCATGGATTCGTAAGATTTATTACACACGCGGACACTTCAATTTCCCTAAATCCGTTGGTAAAAATATTCGTCAAACCAGGATACACGTTTTCCTGTCGCAAAATGTCGTGGCGGTGTTTCTAAACTTAGACAAGATATATAGCTCTGTGTCGAGCAGTTAGTAATGGTCCTGGGGTTGTGCGTTCAATTCCGAAGCCCACTTTATGCATGGTGCGACTCAAATCCTCGTGTTATTCCAGACCAAAGCATTTAATCCCGGTGTTATTTGCTGCCGTGTTGCACGCATGTTGTTTGAAACGAGTCGTTAATAATAACAAGCGGACACCGATCGCGTGCAGTCTCTCGACGGCCACACACTATAGTACGTACGGAATTCTAACGGAAATTTCTGTATTAAAGACACCCCCTTGAAATAGTCTGACGTGAAACTTTAAACTTCGCCTG
>NQII01004779.1:144516-191956 GCA_002778355.1 Clitarchus hookeri | reverse complement strand
CTGTGTCTTTATTTTCGGCAGCACTGTCGTCTCTTCAAATCCTTGCGGGTACCACAAGCTGTTTTGGAGCAGCCATTTCATCATGAATCCTCTCGGTTTTCAGTTTCAGTTTGATAGTTGTATTGATAAGGGGAACTGAGGGGGCGGGCATCACGATTGTTATCTGAGACTGATATAGGGCGATTGTCCGCTTCAATGCTCTCTTAATCGTATCGGTGTTATCAGACTGTCTTCTACTCTCCTGTCTCGAAGAACACGTTATANCCGCTTCAATGCTCTCTTAATCGTATCGGTGTTATCAGACTGTCTTCTACTCTCCTGTCTCGAAGAACACGTTATACCATGTTTCTAGTGACTGAGACAGTAATCTCTTCTTTTAACCCCCACGTGGTCAGCTGTTTAAGAGTATGGATGATTTTCGAAACTCTCAGAGGTCAGAAATGGTGGCGTTTGGCTATTGAAATATTTTCACGGTGAAGGGAGCGTATTTAAAATGAACCTTAGAGAAAAATCACTAGCCGTAACTGCATACAGTACATGCTACAGTGCAAACTGGCACACAGGCTTCCAGTTATGTCGGCAGCGTGTTCATAATAATTAATGTACGACTTGGAGTTGTATTGCGAGCATAATGTGGAAATGTACAGTCACTGGAGTTAGTGTCTTGAAAAGTTCTGAGCACTAGTGCGGTTNTGTATTGCGAGCATAATGTGGAAATGTACAGTCACTGGAGTTAGTGTCTTGAAAAGTTCTGAGCACTAGTGCGGTTCGTAGACCACTTAATTAAGAGGTTCTATCTGGAATACGAATGTTCACGGGTGGGCTGTTTACGGGCAACTGAGCAATTTTGAGAGCCCTGCGCAAGATTTAATTGTATTCACACTCTGTTTTCTTCCACGATATGCGGAACTAACATTTCCATAGGCCTAATGACTTTATTCGTGCCTCGGTGAAGTGGAACTATGAAATTATTATGAAAGTAAATAGTTTACAACCTTTCTAGTTCTTGCACCTTAATGCATTAAAAAACAGAAAATAAAATAAATAATTGAAGTATTTACAAGAGTTTAACTAATACTTTTAATTCAACGGTGATACATGGAATTTCTTTGCCCTCCTTCAGTGCCAACTTTACTGGGTGCATGCCAGTTTTTGTGCCCGTTAAATGTACGTGCAGGAAGGGGCAGTGACGTGTTCAAAGGTTGATTTCAAAAATTCTCCCTTTACCGAGAACGGTTTTTAGAAGACGTTCTTGTATGTCAGTTACAAAATTACTTTGCTAACAATTCGACGGTTAAACTAGTGTGACGCATGAGTAAAGTGAACAGACAATGTTAACTTCACACAGAGTAAGATATCAAAATGGCCAGAAAAGTAGATCCTAGGCAGGGCCTTCAAAAGCGCCCAGTTAATTGTGAACAGCCTGTAACAATGTGTTTACATACACAAGGTAGGAATACTGCTGTTAGACTGGTATCTCCGCATTCACGGCCTCACACTCGCTGAGTTGCGTGGCTGTGCTACAATAACGAAATACGGCCCAATTTAGTATGGAGGCTCGTATTATTTTACCTATCGTTTGTATTAATAATAAAGGTTTTACAGCCCTAATACGGTATTGCGGTTGTGAAATACAGTTGTCTAAAATTGTTTTTGAAGTCTGACGTCTAGGGTAATTTTGGCGGCACTATATATAATACCTGGATTTCTACAACACGCCGTGGGATGTAATTAGTTTAACAACAATAAAAGAACACATGACAAAACATTACATATAATATTTAAGGTTCAATTAGTACAGTGCCAGCAGAAAAAATGAAAATTAGCTGTGCAGAAAACTAATGCGGTAAAAAATTATAAAAGTGTCAACCAGAGAGGTAGATTGATTTTCCAACGAGGTAAAGACATGTGGTTATGAAACCGTTGCTTGGTCTTATTTAGTCGTAGTTACAAACCAGTATACACACGCATGAAGAATATTAATAAATATAATGACAAACAGAGAGAAAATAAAAGGAGTACCAATAGGTATTCATAGAAATTAAAATGATGTATTTTAGCAGCTTACAAAAAAACAACACTTGAATTAATGCTTCAGTTCAAAGGTTTAATCAACTACTCCGATAGTTTTTTTTAAAGTCCTTTATAAAGAGTGCATTATATTTTAATTTATTAACATTTTGATATTTTACAATACTATGTTCCTAGTTGTAATTAAAAATATAAAATAATTTAAAAAAATTATAGAGAACAAAATCAGAACATAATGCCTTTAAGCCGGAAAAAATAAGAAAGAAAATGTATTTTATGTGCACAGAAATATTAGCGTTTATTTGTTAATGTACAAAGATTTAATTTAAATGTGGAAAAGATTTACTAATATTTCTTATTTTCTGAAACCACTGCAACATTTGTGTACTTTAAATAATCTAAAGAGAATTCCAGATCATCAGCTTACTTCTCTGTTTTTCTGCAACAAAACGTAAAAAAATTTAAGTTAAAATAGGTAAATATTCATTATTCTTAATTAATTATGAATTAACTTATTTTCGTATTACAGTATTGTTGTTTATCTACAGTACACGTGATGTAAAAAAAAACAGATTATGGTGATTAAGGAAATACAGTGTTAAAAGTTATAGCATGTTTCAGTTTGAGAATGTTTTTTTGATCTCCCAATACTTTTTGTCTAATAATGACCAAAGCCTAGTAATTTGTTTTTTTTTTCACATGGTCAGCTCTAATTCTAATATTATGTTATTGATTGGCATCGTGTTGACCACATGTTTAACAAATTTCTATAATTTATATCCTGTATGCTTTCTGATTCAGGCTAAAATGTCATAGGCATTCGATGTAAGTGTACTTCTCTTGTCTGTATATACGTCAGTGCGTCATAACCACTGTGAAACCATTGCACTAGATCTGCTTCTAATGCCGAGGAAAGAGACAAACTGTATGCATGTCTTGAAAAGTTCTGAGCACTAGTGCGGTTAGTAGACCACTTAATTAAGAGGTTCTATCTGGAATACGAATGTCATAAAACACTATCTTCGAATTTTTTTAAAATCTTTACATGGCTATAAACTATGCATAACCCTTTATGATACAACGAAACTGCTCTAATTTTGGTACACTATGGTACACATATTTTTTAAGTAATGCAATAAGAAAAAATTGATGCAATTCAATTCAGGCACTGCTTGAAATTTTTATTTCTTCATTCTTTATTTAGATTATGTTTCTGTTTTATAAAATGGTTTCTATTAAATTCTGAACTTTTTTTTACCACAAAAGTGTATAATTGAACAAAAATATTCCAGTGGCTAGAACCAGGCGAATTATCCACAGTAATTTTATTCCTAGTTTTATTACTGACGATATTTTACATAAAAATATTCTTTTCTAAGTTACAAATTTGCCACATTGCGTTGTCATGAAGATAAATTAAATAACACTATCAAATGAAACCCTATATGGTTTGGTTTTATCAGTCACCACGAGATATTATTGTAAGCTTTTATCAAATGTGAGTAGCTGTCTTCAAACTGTACGTGTTCTAAATTTACAAATGCCTCGTTTACCAAAATTTTTCTATCCAAATTCTTTCCACAACTGAAACCTATGCACTGTGGCCGTTACGAAACATTACCATTTACTGGGTCAGAAAAAACTGTCAAAATGGACGGATTTAAAAAGTTTTTACTAATAAATGTCTCATATCATTGAACAGGAATATTTCGCGAATTCATTGTATTGAAAAAAAGAGTTAAAATGCATTTATACTGTTAACATTCCGTTACTTTTACAATTTGATTATAGTTCATGAGATGTGCCTCGAAGGACTCTGTAAATAATTCACCTAAATGGAAGCTAGAACAGAAACCCTCGCTGGCTTGCCTGGAGTAAATCATTTGCTTATAGTTGTTTTTTTTTCTGAATTGGTTTTTACTCTTCAGATTCCATACGTTAACCTTGTTTTCATTTGTGATAACTATGAGCCTAATTACTTGTCAATACCATATTATCACCCTAGCGTAGTTTCAAATTAATACGTCTCATCCTTTGTATATTCAGTATCGTCCTACACTAAACTGAGAACAGGTAAGTAATAAACTCTTATATTTCAATCTGCCTCGTTTTCTTTAGAATAGCACAAAATGTCTGCCTCTAGACGCAGTTTCAAAATGTTACTTGGTAACCCGTCACAGTAATGCTCTTCAGCCGAAAGCCCAGTGATTCCTTTCAAAAGAATATGGTTGATTAGTCTCTTCGCGCACGCTGTTTGGGCGTGATGTTGGCAGTGACCCTCCGAGAACGCAAACAATGCAGGAAACGCGCAGCTATAAATCGAATGCATAAATGTTTCATCACGCGGTTGACTGCCGGACCTACAACTTTGCTTAGTTTCTTTCGACGAACGACTCGCTTCACTCGGCGATTCGACGAACGAGTCACATTTTACAGACTACACCACTCGGTGCTCCGCCGTCCAAACAAGGTCTCTGCGATATCCACTTGTCAATATAACTTTGAAATATTTTGACCATATAGTTTTCGGTGAGAATACTAAAAATCGATGGTTATAAAACATAAATATCGCTTATATTGATATGGCAAAAAAACGGCATCGCTCTATTGACGTCATAAATATCGCTTATATCTGTATCGCCAATATTGACAAAGCAAATATATTTGATATTGACATCGCAAAAGGTTGGCATTGCAAACATCTTGCATACAGATACCACGAATACTCACATTCACAAATACTGTTTATGCCACAACGCAAATAACGAAATCCAATTATCCGTACATCTAAAAGGAAAGGTTCTCATTCGCTGGAACCTCAACACACAGTCTGCGCCAAGGAACATTCAAGCTTTTGGTTGGCTTCCCATTAGGGTGTACGCACTGATTAAGATGAATTTATGATATTCAACGTTCTGATGGGGTGAAAAAAGAGGTGAAATGCAGGATGAGTACAAAAGAATACCCCAACTTTGAAGGTATATAATAGAAAAACCAAACAACCTAAAACCTTGATTGACCAATCAAATAAACCGTCGAACCATGACATTTGTTTATTATACATTCATCAATGTTCAAAGTGACGACCATGAGCGGCCCGAACGACATCTACACGATAATCAAACTCTTTCAACACTCTTGTCAGCATGTCCGGTGTTATGGTTTGGATGGCGTCCGTAATTCTCGTTTTGAGGTCGTCAATGTTAGTCAGCAATGGTGGACAAAACACTTGATCCTTTATGTACTTTCACAGAAAAAAATCGCACGGGGTAAGATCCGGGCTTCTTGGGGGCCAGTGATGAAGAGTTTGGTCACCAGCTGCTNTAGCCATTAAGCTATCGCCTACCTCGTTCTGAGAACATAAAGGAAACATCATACTGTCCCCTTCACATTGACGTGTCGAATGCGAGCTCGCTTGCCTCTCACCACCTTAAACCGAGAGTTACGAACGCCATCCAACTTGTAACACCGGACATGCTGACAGGAGCGTATAACGAGTTTAATTATCGCGTATTTGTCGTTCGGGCCGCCCATGGTGGTCATATTGAACATTTATGAATGTATGGTAAACAAACTTCAAGGTTACACGGTTCATTTGATTGGTCAAACAAGGTTGTAGGTAGTTTGGTTTTTCTATTATAGACCTTCAAAGTTGGGGTGTTCTTTTATACTCAGCCTGTAAATTTAATCGGATTCCTCAATATGTCATACACCCATGCAATATCTGCGTGATTTTTGCTTCTCAATGCTACATAAAAATGGATAAAAAAAAATTCAGGATTTTTTAAAAGTGGAATATTCAAAATAGCTATTTTACCAGTCTATAATTATATATTTAAATTTAGAAATTCAGTCATGAAACGTGAAATTAATTTTTCACGTAATTTCACTAGTATCACACTATTTATTAGAATCAGTAGAAAATCTTAATGAAATTCAACTACTCGAATCAGTGAAAATTGCTCCACTTATAATCAGGGGAAAACCGCTGATTGTTTCAGAGAATCATTTTACAGATTTAATAAGTGACGTCCAACTGCAGTGGCAAATTATATAATGTTTTATTGAATTTAGCCAAGTTATTACGAGGAATAAACATATTTACGATATCGGCAATTAACCGTAATTTTATAAAGGTAAAAGATGTTCCGCGTATGGTCGGGATTGAAATCTCACACCGTTTCCGATTTAGTTTTAGACCACTAACTTATCATCTGAGCTACCATATAAAGTTGATAACCTAAAGTAAAATAATAAGCTGATATTTCCTCATTTAAAGCGTGTATTTTAAATTTTATGCCCTAACTTTTCGTTTTTTGTTTGATTGGTACCTTTAGGATTGTTAAAACAATAGTATATATGTGCATTCTCTCTGGTGATTATATGATGTCAACGAAATGAAAGACTGAATGTTCATGTTACCTCATAAAATGGTGGTTTTCAATACTAAACACATTTTAGAAAGTATTTGGTATTGGTTTTATTAGTTTATGCGTTATTTCATTTGATACGCATTGTTTGATGGCCATTTATACATGTTGTTTGACGGCCACTTTTACACGCTGTTTAACTAATCCGTCAGTAAAAAAAATACATCACTGAAAAACGGTGAAAAAAATTACTGATGAATCAGTGGAAAATGTCACTGAATCAATAAGTGGAGGAAAACTAGCATTTTTTCTCTGATTCGTTAGTAAAATTAACTGAAGTGACTGTTGGATCAGTCAGACACTGTTTGCTGATTGAAACAATGAAATAATCACTTATTCATATTTAGAATGCAATGTATGCGTTATATTGATCTATATTATTGGACCAAATCGCAGTCAAAACATTTCTAAAATATTGTTTAATAATCTATCATATCACACAGACGTTCTACAAACTTGCCGCCGCCTACTTACACAAACATTNAAAACGTGTTTTAAAACGCTGTAAAATATTTTTCCAGAGTTCGCTTACTTGAATAGTAAACAATTAATTTATAATATAATAAATTTTTTAATTTTAAAACCTTAGCAAAAAGCATATAATATTGTAAGAAAATGTTCGTAAAATAAAGCCATTTTTATATAATTGTATCTATAATTATAATATGTAATTATTATGGCTGTACTATCGAAAATATGAATACAAACGCTAAAAATATTTACAGTATTTGCGTTTGTATGCATTCATTTCAGTAACAAAAATTACAACTTTCTTGGCTGAAAATAATTTTTTTTTTTAATATTTGTAAATATGATCTGCAATTTTGTATTCACATACAAGCAGAGTAATTAATTATTATGATAGTCTTGTTTGCTGACAAGTTTTGTAAAATGCAGTTTCTGAAGTATCTTGAATGTAATAATTCTTAATTTTTTTTAACTAAAGAGTATTATTAATCTAGTTTCTTAACCCCCAAAATATGTAAATTAGAGCAAAATATTTTATATTAACACAATGTAGTGATTTTTCTTTCATTTTCAACAAGTAACGTTCTTTTTTTTGACAATTTTGGTGGTGTATGTACTTCTTTCAAGTTGTACATGTTATAAAGTCGGATGCAGTGGTCCATAGGGAGAAGGCAGTCAACATGAGAGGTGTTTGTTGACGTTCTCCAGACGTAGACACACGTTAACCAGACCATATGTCCCACTCGAGCAATTTTATGTTCTGTGTCTTTATTTTCGGCAGCACTGTCGTCTCTTCAAATCCTTGCGGGTACCACAAGCTGTTTTGGAGCAGCCACTTCATCATGAATCCTCTCAGTTTTCAGTTTCAGTTTGATAGTTGTATTGATAAGGGGAACTGAGGGGGCGGGCATCACGATTGTTATCTGAGACTGATATAGGGCGATTGTTCGCTTCAATGCTCTCTTAATCGTATCGGTGTTATCAGACTGTCTTCTACTCTCCTGTCTCGAAGAACACGTTATACCATGTTTCTAGTGACTGAGACAGTAATCTCTTCTTTTAACCCCCACGTGGTCAGCTGTTTAAGAGTATGGATGATTTTCGAAACTCTCAGAGGTCAGAAATGGTGGCGTTTGGCTATTGAAATATTTTCACGGTGAAGGGAGCGTATTTAAAATGAACCTTAGAGAAAAATCACTAGCCGTAACTGCATACAGTACATGCTACAGTGCAAACTGGCACACAGGCTTCCAGTTATGTCGGCAGCGTGTTCATAATAATTAATGTACGACTTGGAGTTGTATTGCGAGCATAATGTGGAAATGTACAGTCACTGGAGTTAGTGTCTTGAAAAGTTCTGAGCACTAGTGCGGTTAGTAGACCACTTAATTAAGAGGTTCTATCTGGAATACGAATGTCATAAAACACTAACTTCGAATTTTTTTAAAATCTTTACATGGCTATAAACTATGCATAACCCTTTCTGATACAACGAAACTTGCTCTAATTTTGGTACACTATGGTTTTTCTATTATAGACCTTCAAAGTTGGGGTGTTCTTTTATACTCAGCCTGTAAATTTAATCGGATTCCTCAATATGTCATACACCCATGCAATATCTGCGTGATTTTTGCTTCTCAATGCTACGTAAAAATGGATTTAAAAAAATTCAGGATTTTTTAAAAGTGGAATATTCAAAATGGCTATTTTACCCGTCTATAATTATATATTTAAATTTAGAAATTCAGTCATGAAACGTGAAATTAATTTTTCACGTAATTTCACTAGTATCACACTATTTATTAGAATCNATTTAGAAATTCAGTCATGAAACGTGAAATTAATTTTTCACGTAATTTCACTAGTATCACACTATTTATTAGAATCAGTAGAAAATCTTAATGAAATTCAACTACTCGAATCAGTGAAAATTGCTCCACTTATAATCAGGGGAAAACCGCTGATTGTTTCAGAGAATCATTTTACAGATTTAATAAGTGACGTCCAACTGCAGTGGCAAATTATATAATGTTTTATTGAATTTAGCCAAGTTATTACGAGGAATAAACATATTTACGATATCGGCAATTAACCGTAATTTTATAAAGGTAAAAGATGTTCCGCGTATGGTCGGGATTGAAATCTCACACCGTTTCCGATTTAGTTTTAGACCACTAACTTATCATCTGAGCTACCATATAAAGTTGATAACCTAAAGTAAAATAATAAGCTGATATTTCCTCATTTAAAGCGTGTATTTTAAATTTTATGCCCTAACTTTTCGTTTTTTGTTTGATTGGTACCGTTAGGATTGTTAAAACAATAGTATATATGTGCATTCTCTCTGGTGATTATATGATGNTTTTTGTTTGATTGGTACCGTTAGGATTGTTAAAACAATAGTATATATGTGCATTCTCTCTGGTGATTATATGATGCCAACGAAATGAAAGACTGAATGTTCATGTTACCTCATAAAATGGTGGTTTTCAATACTAAACACATTTTAGAAAGTATTTGGTATTGGTTTTATTAGTTTATGCGTTATTTCATTTGATACGCATTGTTTGATGGCCATTTATACATGTTGTTTGACGGCCACTTTTACACGCTGTTTAACTAATCCGTCAGTAAAAAAAATACATCACTGAAAAACGGTGAAAAAAATTACTGATGAATCAGTGGAAAATGTCACTGAATCAATAAGTGGAGGAAAACTAGCATTTTTTCTCTGATTCGTTAGTAAAATTAACTGAAGTGACTGTTGGATCAGTCAGACACTGTTTGCTGATTGAAACAATGAAATAATCACTTATTCATATTTAGAATGCAAGGTATGCGTTATATTGATCTATATTATTGGACCAAATCGTAGTCAAAACATTTATAAAATATTGTTTAATAATCTATCATATCACACAGACGTTCTACAAACTTGCCGCCGCCTACTTACACAAACATTCNTAAAATATTGTTTAATAATCTATCATATCACACAGACGTTCTACAAACTTGCCGCCGCCTACTTACACAAACATTCACCAAGACGCCCAGCCAATCACCACTTGCTTCAGAGAAAACGGCCAACCGTTTTTCTAATTTCTGCTAAATTCTCCCGCTTTTACATTTTAATCACGAAATATCAATCTGCCAAACAATTACTCAATTGATTAAACACTGCAACAGTAAGCAATTGACATCAGAGCGGGAACAAGATTTAACTCCGTCCCAGACTGCCGGCTGGCCAGATTTTTCGAGATCTGCAGTTTGAACGGCCTCATTTTCTCCTGTCTTCGAAACTGTGTCGAGTGGCTGCAAACAAAATAAAAAATAATTACAGTGTAGTAATTTATCGACTCCTCTATTTGCGTTTATTACTTGTCACATTAATAGTAATAAATCGAAATATAAATTATTTGTAGTATTTATATTAAATTCCAAATATATTTTCAATTAAGATATACTTCCACGAAGTTTAATTGTGTCACTCAAAACATTAATACCATGCTAATATGGTTATATATAATCAGATTAAATTAAAAATAAACTGTGAACATTTTTAAAAATCACGTGTTCCATCAAATTACCGCTAAATCAAGCGTGCAGGTTAAAAAATTGCGAAATATTTTAGTTCTCACTTCTAAATCTCTGTGTTGGATTACTCAATGCTGAATTTTCCGAAGTAATTTACAAGTGCTGTGGATAGCAGTGAACTTGCTTACTATTTATGTGTGCAGCATACAGTCTAAATCGTGTCGAATACCAAGACTCCTAACTTTATGTTCCTTTAAACACTGTGTATTGGAATGTGCTCTTTTTACTATCAAACCATTCGGCAAGTAATATATTTTATTTTGGAATACTTATTCGTAATTTACTGACAAAATCGTAAATATAATATTTTTCACACATGAAATACAGCAGTTAAACTGTCACGCTGATTGTGAATATAAAACATAGATTAATTTAATATATTAAATATAACATATCGTTTAAAAAATTAAACAAAACAATTTACTGAGAAACACAAACCGAAATTGCGTAAGATTTTTCTATTTATTAATGTCACAAACAAACAAAAACATTTAGTACAAGCTTGGATACGTATTAAGGTATGATGTAGAATTTTCTTTACATAAAGCATTGTTTCTCTTAAGCAGCTGAATTTACTTAAGTTTTCTGTGAAATCCAAAAATTGTAAAATCGTAACTGCNAAAGCATTGTTTCTCTTAAGCAGCTGAATTTACTTAAGTTTTCTGTGAAATCCAAAAATTGTAAAATCGTAACTGCGACACTTTGAGACCTATCACTTTATTTTGTGATAGGTCTCAAAGGTGTGTTTCCTTGACAAATGTTCGACATAACAAACGGCCCTTTCAATTCGCGTTATGTTAAATGCTAAAAAATATATTTGGGATTCATAGCGACTTTATAATTCTGGAAAATNACCCTTTCAATTCGCGTTATGTTAAATGCTAAAAAATATATTTGGGATTCATAGCGACTTTATAATTCTGGAAAATACTACCGGAAGCATTTTTTTTTGGAATGACTCATTTTTTATTAGACCCAGTACTTTCGAATAATTTTCTTCTTTCATATTAAAAGCAACAGTTATTTTTTTACTGTCATTAATTCTTCCACAACAATCCACCGTCGTTATTAGTGTATCGGTTTTTGATACCGTATATGTCAGTGATCTTCAGGAATTTACTTGGCCCCACCAGAGTTTCCCTAAATCTTTACCTACTTGGGCCATCTGTCATGAAAAGAAGCCCTAACATATTGGAACTAGAAATAACATGATATTTCTCTCTCTGTGTGGTCCAAGCCATGTCAAAACAACCACGATGCCAACACAAAAGTGTGTGCCACGGGGTTGCCTACGCGTGGCGACTGCAGGCGTTCGTGAAGGCCAGCCGCGCTACTACGCTCCCGCGTCGCGTCGTACCACAGAACTAAAATGTCCGTGGTCGCGTTTTGTACCCACGCCCTCGTCCCTCCTTCCCCCTTGCAAACCCTCTTTTCACCGCAGCGGTCCGACACACCGCGCAATCTCTCCGCAAGCCATGGCGCCCAGAGAACCCGCATTACACATAATTATGCGCGCACGCAAACACGCACGCGTGTGGGCCTGTACCCCCCTCCCCCCTCTCATCATCCTTCTGTAGCTGGGCGCGGGCGGCGACAAAAACTAATTGTGAGGGAGTTTTAGGTTGTGGGAACGGGGCGCCGGGATGGTGTAATTAATACCGCGGCACACACACGCACGCTCGTACGCACTCGCCCGCCCGTGCGCGCCTACACACTCGCGGCTTTAATTTAATTTAAATGTTCGAGAGGTGGAGTGAGGAGGGAGGGCAAAAAACTATGCAATTACTGTTTCAAATTATATTGTTGGCAAACATTTGCAATGATTTTTTTCCTTTGGTACACGAAAATATACAGTCGTGTGCGGGTAGAGGTACGCTCTTTGTACACTATTTACTCTTAATTTCTTTAAAAAAAAATAAAAATGACAATGTCGACAAACATTGCACGCCTTTGAAGCAAGGAGAATAATAGCATAATATTATGCAAAGTTGCATGATTCATGTTTTCATTAATAGCCCACACAATTGAAAGATTTTAGAATACGTAGCTTTCATTAAATTTAAATTCCCTTTTGTGGCACTTCGCATTTGTCACTGTATATGTCCTGGGATAAGCATACGTATTGCCTATTGAATACATTTTCAGTTACAATAAATAACATTTTATGTGTTTCACAAAAATGTAGGAACTCCTGAAATCAATCTATGAAAGTAATCACTCCACATAACAGTATATATGTTAACGTAAGCAGGGACCAAAATACTCACAGTTAAATTGGCAGCAAACTACGCGAAGTATTTCCATGTTTTAACGTATTACTAATCGTGATATTAGAATTTCATCTAAAGTTTATTTCACTTTTGTTGTATGCAAATAAGAATACAATTTGGCGTGATCGTAACACATTTACGTTTCTATTTCACGTCATCACTTGGCTCACGCAACGTTAACGTTAGCTGGTTTAAAACTTTGTTTTAGTTTCTTTCTGTCTTCGTTAGTGTGTCAACAAAATAGCAGTTCACATCCGAAGCGATTTTAAGTGTTAGCTTGTAATACTTGAAATGAAATATTATTTAACGTAATAAACAAAACCTTTCATACATGCTCTGAGGGAAGTTGCATTTTTTGTTATTGCATTCTTATGTACATCCATGTAGTTTCTTGTCTCGGAAATGCTTGAATTTTCACGTAATATGCTGACCTGGAAAATACGCTACTTCTTGCAGTTTAAGTCGGTGTCAATTTTTAACCTCGAATAAACATTTTTTAATTACTGGATTCTGTTTTGCAAATTCTGAAATCTTAAATAAATGTGTGTGTTATTTAGTAACTACGCGATTCACAGTTTACGAGTTGATATCTTGGCTCGTATGCCACTCGCTTTGAAACAATGACGTCATGAAAATGTTTAATACTGAACGTAAAATATTCCTTGAGTGTTAGGAATACGTTTAAACTGTATTATAACGGATGTTCAAACGGTTTCATTTGTATGAGCCGATATATCAAACAGTAACTACTGGCTCCCACGATTAACCTTCAAAGTTTTGGGGTAAAACAAGATTCTCCTTTAAATGTGTGGATGCACTTTCATGAAAAAAAATTTTTATCAGTTAGGTATTATGATTTTTGTACTTCGGTAATATCAGTGCAGGCATTTAAATTTTATAAGCTAAAAATGATTTTTTTCTTAAGAAAAGCAGTAAGCCTTAGCAAAAGTTAGTGTTACTTGCTTTAAAAACTGTGTGGCTGGACGAAATTTCACGAAAATTGCCTCGAGTGACAAATATTATTGAGAAAGTATGCTATAGTAACCGTTGTTGAGTTTCTTGACAATTTTTTCTCGTTATCGTAATGCAATAGCAACGCCAGCCATTTGCTTGTGCGTAGTTTTGTATTAAATATTGATTTGTGAGGTATTTATGCATATCTAATTTTAAATGTTGTTCAAAATAATACTTCGGTAATTTAACGATTGTTTAAGGCACGTTTCCTTCTGTATGAAGAAGTAAATACACAGTATTTTCTAAAATCGGGCTTCTTTTATGAGTATGGCACGTTCGTAGAATGGGCCAGCGTTTCAGCTATTCATACTTTTTATAAGTAAACGTTCAATACGTCTTGACGATATTTTTATAACGGAACCTGAACTAAGCATTTTTTCTAAGGACCTCGGTAAAGTTGACCACAGTTCAAGGCACTAATTTATATCTAAAGAGAAAAATTATCTCCAACATTAGTCAATATCCACAAACCAACATTATTTACTGAAATAAACGGGTTTGTGTTAATAATACTGATTACAATATTTACTACTTTTCGTTGTTGACGTGAACACCAGGTGAAAGTCACATGGCAGTGCTTATTTTGATAGGTATGCGAATATACACAACCAACGGGCTGAAAGTATAAAATTATCAGAGCTTTCAAAACTGCTTACTTTAACGTGAAAAGCCTTTATGTACCTTTTTCGACGAATAAATATGTATGTATTGTTGAAACGCCAGTTTTCATGAACGGAAATATTAACGGAACAAGAATTTTAGATATTCTAAAATTCGATATAATAGTATGAAAAAGTGGATTGATTTGTTCCTACTATACAGTATATGCGTTATTCTTAAATAAAAACTACGGTGAAATTGATAGATTACGAAGGAAAGTAGTCAATTTGTTTTATTTATTTCGCGTTTGAGAAGTATATAATTGTCCTTTTTCTGCACACTTATTCTGTGTTTCCACTAAATGTGCTTGCTCAATGACTAGGCAGTGAGGTACTACACCAATCTAAGAATCAGAACTGATTTTTCTATACGTGATTGCAGCATGCAAAATACGTTATTTTTTGTGGCGTATGCTAACTACATAAGTAGGAAGTATTTCAGTTCTATAAATTGTATTGTTGCTATTCATAATTTACTCTTTAGAAAGTTATTCAGAAAAATGGGTTTTGTATAAGTAAATAAAAATAAAAATGAACAGCCACTGGCAGCACAATAAATAGCGAGATTTCGTAATTCATTTCACATATTCAGTAGTGGTATAAACTGATAAAAAACGAGATCTAGGGACTCTTTCATTTATCAGCGAGGAGCACATTATATATAAGAACATTCATTGACTGAGAATAAAATTGGAAAGTTGGAGTTTGAGTCACTGAAATCAATCAGATTGTCTAGCAAGGTTGTCAGATTTCAAACACGGTAACACCTAACTTTATTTTGTTT
Source organism: Clitarchus hookeri (assembly GCA_002778355.1). Lineage (NCBI taxonomy): Eukaryota > Metazoa > Arthropoda > Insecta > Phasmatodea > Phasmatidae > Clitarchus > Clitarchus hookeri. The sequence continues at coordinate 176,706 of NQII01004779.1, read as the reverse complement.
GTCATTGGATCACATACACAATACTCCTTGAAGGACTTTATAAGGTAAAAATAATTCTTGACATCTAATAGACCAAAAGGAATGGTATCTAGTCGAAAATTTAATTGGTTCATTTATTTATAAGTATAACCATTTAAAGAAGTATAGTTATATTGAAAGAGCATGCAAATATTTGTCGTCTCGAAACATATATAATTAGTAAAGAAAATCAGAGGTTCAGAAAATTGCAAGGAATGTTTTGTTTTCTATATTGCGCATATTTGGTATCATGTAACCCTTTGTTTCAGTCTTGCACCAAAAAATTCCTGTATGCAAATATAAATAAACCTGGATAACATTTAGTTCACAGGAGTTCGCAGTGCTTTGTATTAACGGAAGAAGTGGTATTTATTATCGAAGGTATTCCTCGAGGATGGACCGCACACTCGCTGGCAGAATGAACTTGCCGACGGCGCGGAAATAGGAAAGGAAACAGTGGCTGAAAGAACATAGTTTAAACAAAAACGGAAAAATAATCAGAACCCTTGCGAGAGGATATCCCCAGTGTTTATCATAAATATTTTTAGAATATAATGTTACTCTTGCATAAATGTATTGAGATTTTTATCTCAAAATTCATATCAATGTTTGAAATAACTTTCCCTTATGACATATGAGGAACAGTCATCACGTACGCATTTACATATATACATACCAGTAACATCTGTTATTTGCAGAATATTTACGACTGTTTAATCCGGTTAATATGGCTTAATTTAGGTGGAATACTTCTGGTAAATTTCAGCTACTGCCGTCCTATTTTCGCAAGTATTAGAATTCTAATCAGCTCTACCTATGTACGTTTACTATCGGCTTACTGTTCCCAGTAGCGTGGATGATTGAACCATTTGAAATAGGCCTATACGTGGAGTTACCGATATAGTGTACCATCGAATAAGTCATGTTCATATACTGAGATTGTATTAAATTTTGTGTTGATATATTGACGTTCCTTTTCCTACTTAATGCACAGTTACTTTAAACCTAGTAAACTGTAATTAATACACACACTACAATAAAAATAGTGGCACACAGAACGAAAAATTTACATCAGGTAAAAAAAAGGCTGACCACGGAACCATCACGAACAATGCAGCAACTTATTGAAGTATGGCTGCGAATGGCGGCGCAAAACTGTCATGAGGGGCGCTTACACCGGGGTTTAACGCTGCTACCATGGATGGTCCTAGGGTGAAACTGTGTGTAGTGTAATCAGTGTGAGTGTGTGGTGAAAGTCATTAAGTAAGTAGCACGACTCGGTGACGCATTCCACTTGGATATGAACAACTTAGAGAGTTCGAGAGAGGGTTCACTAAGGGACAATGAGAAGTGGCAGATGCCGCCGCCTGAACATTTGCGACCGAACCAAGAAACAATGTTCTGATCAGGGGGAACATGAGGGAACATATACGCGCAAGGAAGACTTTGGGTTACCTAGAACGACCACCAAACGAGAGGAACGTTAAATCGTCCATCAGGTGTAAATCCAAACAATAGTATCCCTTTCTATCATCCAGATACACGCAGCCAAATCACTGAAGTGACCATTGTTTTCTGTCGCACTATTGCGAGGCGACTTGCAAATGAAGAGAGGGGAGAGGTTTGAGCAGCTCTCAACGGGGAGTTCTTGAGAGCCAACGTGGTTGAAGCGAGGAGGATAAGGAGCAGTGCACGAATGCAAGGGCGGGGGAACAGGAGTTTCCCGAGAAAACCCATCAACTAGTTGCATCGTCCGGCACGATTCCCACGTGGGAAAATCCAGAAATGACCCTGCCGGAAATCGAGGGCAGTTGGCAGGACTTGCAAATGAAGACTTGTATTCATAACTTCCCTTAAGCATCGTCTTCTTTCGAAAGTCTGATAACGGTAACTTTGTTTAGTTTTGTCATACCCAGGTGTCATGGACGGCTAGGGAAGGAATGGTGGTTTATCGCGCTTGTGACAAATTCAGGCTTTATCTCGACACGAGAGACAGCCGTGCTCGGGAGAACATACGTTACCAGACTGTACGCCACCTTGTGCTCCTCGCTATTTAGCGCCAATCCTAATATCTTGTAAGAACGCCTCCTTCCATCAATGTGGACGTGAAGCCATGTTTCCTCGCTCAACACGTCACATTCGTCCAAACACATATCCAGAATAATTTAATAAGCTCCAATCATTCTAATATTACCTTATGCTACGTTATTTGAAAAAATAGACAAATACAAAAGTTTGGTTGTNCGTCCAAACACATATCCAGAATAATTTAATAAGCTCCAATCATTCTAATATTACCTTATGCTACGTTATTTGAAAAAATAGACAAATACAAAAGTTTGGTTGTTAATTTATTTCCATTTCNCTAATATTACCTTATGCTACGTTATTTGAAAAAATAGACAAATACAAAAGTTTGGTTGTTAATTTATTTCCATTTCTTTAGTGTGAGAGTAATGAAGAGTGAAATGTGAACTGCCACAAAAATGGAAAAAATATAACGGACTATCATCCAGTAGTCAACAGTAAAACCAGAAAATGCAATTCAGCTTTAGGTCAATAACATGACATTATAATGANCCCTTTCTATCATCCAGATACACGCAGCCAAATCACTGAAGTGACCATTGTTTTCTGTCGCACTATTGCGAGGCGAATTGCAAATGAAGAGAGGGGAGAGGTTTGAGCAGCTCTCAACGGGGAGTTCTTGAGAGCCAACGTGGTTGAAGCGAGGAGGATAAGGAGCAGTGCACGAATGCAAGGGCGGGGGAACAGGAGTTTCCCGAGAAAAACCATCAACTAGTTGCATCGTCCGGCAAGATTCCCACGTGGGAAAATCCAGAAATGACCCTGCCGGAAATCGAGGGCAGTTGGCAGGACTTGCAAATGAAGACTTGTATTCATAACTTCCCTTAAGCATCGTCTTCTTTCGAAAGTCTGATAACGGTAACTTTGTTTAGTTTTGTCATACCCAGGTGTCATGGACGGCTAGGGAAGGAATGGTGGTTTATCGCGCTTGTGACAAATTCAGGCTTTATCTCGACACGAGAGACAGCCGTGCTTGGGAGAACATACGTTACCAGACTGCACGCCACCTTGCGCTCCTCGCTATTTAGCGCCAATCGTAATATCTTGTAAGAACGCCTCCTTCCATCAATGTGGACGTGAAGCCATGTTTCCTCGCTCAACACGTCACATTCGTCCAAACACATATCCAGAATAATTTAATAAGCTCCAATCATTCTAATATTACCTTATGCTACGTTATTTGAAAAAATAGACAAATACAAAAGTTTGGTTGTTAATTTATTTCCATTTCCTTAGTGTGAGAGTAATGAAGAGTGAAATGTGAACTGCCACAAAAATGGAAAAAATTTAACGCACTATCATCCAGTAGTCAACAGTAAAACCAGAAAATGCAATTCAGCTTTAGGTCAATAACATGACATTATAATGATTAAAAATTAAATATATAGTGTAAGCAAACTGATAAACGTAGCCAATATTATCATTCGTTCAAATTAAATAATTATAATTTGAAAAAACTTAATAAAATATAAAAATAATAAACAATTAAAATTAATAACAAATTTTTGATTAAATTAAAAAAGGTTAACACAAAGACACTTGTTAAAAAATTTAAACAATAATCTACATAAACCCTACGAGGATTCGCCTCTTCCGAAAACAGTTTGCTTGATAGCAAGATAAAGGGTACTGTAAAATATATTTTCAGTCTACTTTCAGAAGAATAGATAGGTTTATAACCTCACATTACTGTTTGTGTTTACCTGCGTGTGTACCCTAAAATCTTTTTTATCCACCCACCTGTTTTCACTAACTTACATTTATAGAACTTACGAAGGATACGCGGCTTTTATACCCTTCAACCATACCAAAATTTGGTTTTTCAAAATTGTGGCCATTATAATTTTTGAGTGCTATATAATTTTTAGAAACAATTAAACAAATTTAAGCCAAATTGTATAATCTACAGAAGGCACTATGAGCCTTAAACGCGTAAATCAATGTCTGCATTAACCCGCCATTCGGAAGGCTAGATCCACCCGAAAAAGTAGAGCTCTTGCGTCATTTATTGGGAAACTCTGAACTGATTCCCGGAAAATTTCCCCATGCAAGAAATATTGCTTATCCACACAAAATAAATTTCTTAGAATATCGGATCCTTATTTTCAAAATAGTAACAATTTAAAGGTTTTAGACTACAATTACATGCCTGCCTAACCATTAGACCTGACAAACCAAACATTGGACAATGGCTGAATATTAGGCAAAAAATGCATGCGTTATTAAAACCTTTTTGCTGCCAATTTTTTATGCTAACGTCATTTTTGAAGAATTAGACTCTTATGTAACATCTCGGGAACCATTCGATCGATTCCCACTAAATTTTTTACAAACCAGTAAACATACAGTGGCCCTCTTAAACATATGTGTTTTAAGTTTGTCATACTGTAGTTTTTATAACTGAAGCCATTGAAATATTATACTTTCTGTTGCCACCAATGTAGCTTCTTTGGTTGGGCCAACGTTCACCCAACCGTTGCTTGAAGGTTGGACCAACGTTGGAAAAGTACCTTTGGCCGGACATCAAAATGACACTCGGAACAACGTTGGCCCAACATCATATAATTACTTGGATGTCAACCGTAATAGGATTTTTTTTACAACATGCCAACCAATTATTTTCTACCATTTTATAACATATGCAAATCTAATATAACAGAAACCCAACCACTAATTAACGCTTTTATTACGTTGGTTATTCGTAGTATTTTGATAATTTGCCAACTAATATAATTCGTTGTATAAACTACCACTTATGGTGTGTTAGACACACCCAACCATTTACGTAAATTAGTATTAAGTTCGTCAATACTCCAATAGCAAAATCATACATACTGCTAACCAATAAACAACGTTCTGCCAACGTTGGTTACCGGTGTTTTAATCAATTTTACGCATTATAAAAAATTTTCAAAAATGCATTAATACTTTTATTTCTCACCACTTCCCACTTAATACTACGACCTGAAAATCTTAATGGCGGATATTTGATTCAAACTCACGCCCTTTGTATTTGTAATCTCGTAACATTTTCGTGGTAGGAAATTTTTGTTGGCATTTTGCGTTGAGCTAGCGTTGTACATATAATGCAAGTGCTCCAATCCAACATATAGCCAACCTTTCCAACCAAGTGTCAACGTAGGTTGGGGAGATAAGTTTTTGGTTGGAAAACAATGTTGGCCCAACGCACACACATTTACAAAACACCAACCGTTGTTTTTCACACGTTTATCCAACGTTCCACCAACAAAATGAAAAGCACCACATTCTCTATTTTAAAAGTTTTCTAAATTATACGTGTGTATTTTATTCTATGTTTTAACATAGTTTTCATTCAATATTTTAGGTTGGATTTTTGTTGGCAAACACGTTGGCCCAAAGTAAATTTTATGTTAAATTCATACACAACATTTGGCAACCTTGCCAACCAATTTACAACGCTGGCTCTACATATGTTGCTACTGGGGACTTGTAGTATGTTCTAGCTTTTTCTGATTTAGTGACATCATTTCTTGAGAGTGCTAAGTAGTCTCACAAAAGGTCTATGGTAGAAAATGTTCGTTGACATATGACGTTGGGCCAACGTTGTTTTAATATTCGTGTTCCAACCCAAAGTTCAGCCAACATTTCCAACCAAATTCCAACTTTTGGCCCAACGTATGTTGCTGCTGGGGCCATATACTCTAAACATTTGACCAGTTTTTACCAGACTTTGTATTCTGGCAGTACTTGTTACGGGAATGTTACACATAACCACTATTGTCTGCTACTTTGCAAGACAGCGTCGCCTGAAAAGTGAAGCTGTTCTGTAACGTATAGGTAACTAAAAAAACTATTTTCGCCAAATTGTGTTATTCTGACCTTAAATCTACCATAAAATAAAACTTAAATAGAGGCGAATCGCATAAAGTTTTTTTCAAATAACATTTTTAATGACATAGTAATAACATAATAAGTTTTTTTGAGCTGAAATATAATGTATGTATTACTTGTGCATCATTGTTTTTTTAATTTGCAGGGAAAATATATTAATTTTAAATTCCTGTAACACGTTTTAACATAATTTCGAAAAGCCATTTTCTCCCGCTGGCATACATTTTTTATATAACAACGAAAAAAACTTAATTACTGATATATCTGATGAGCTTATTTTCCACTGTATTAGCGCAAATAATTTTTAAATGTAGTTATTAAAAGCTTAGTTTGTAGGTAGGTGTTGAAGTCTAACTAACCGCAATAACATTATAAATGAAACCAGAAACATTAGCAACAGTATTGAGCCGATTACAAATACACACGTGCCTTACTCGGAACTCGAACCTAGAAAATCTCGTACCAAAAGCTATTGTGCAATCAACTCATCATGGAGGTAGGATCCGGAGCATCTACTTCAGACGTAACCATTATAAAGTTTCAAATGTAAAGGTTAACTTATTTTAAATATTTACATTGCTGTCACTTGGAAAATAAGTACCTGAGCCACCTAAAATAACTAAGTTTTGCATGGCCTACCTTAGTGCTATTTGTGTAAAGAATTTGGTGAAAATAGATTTCTTGGTTCGTTTCCTGAGATATGGCATAAAATCTTAATTTTGTTATTTCGTGTTAAATTGCCTTTAAAAATTAGGTTTTGTTATAATTGATAACTGCTAGCATAAAAAGTTTAGTTAAATGTGGTTAAATTGTCTAATATATTATAAACGAATCAAAATACTTATATTGCCGCAATTTTGAAAATCTAAGTCCGATCCCACTTAAATCATAAAAGTCTTGTGTAACACTAATGTTCTGTAAAGTAAGGTGAAAATTACTTGAATTTTTTCGGAAATATAGTTAATTGTTCTCATGGCAATACTTTGCAAACAGGACGGCAAATGAGGATATCTGCGAATGCATAATTTATGCTTCAAGTTACTACTCTTAGTGTACAAAATTAGGTTTTATTTATTTTTAATTGTTTAATAGATATAACGTACTAACCTCAATTATTCATATTTATGGCATTAAACTTGGCTTGCCACAACCAAGACAAGTTATTTTACACTCCCTACTGTAGCATTACTTGCGTGAAAATTTTGTTGAGAATAGGTTGATTGATCCGGGATACATGGCATAAAACCAACAATTTTTTTATTTGACAATCTTTGTGAACGGAGGACGAAAATGTTATGTACAACAACATTCTATGTTTGGTATATATACTGCCAGAATACAGAGTTAAGTTAAACTCGGTTAAATAGTTTCGTATGTAGAAAACAATAAGTTAAAACGTTTTTATAGCCACCATACTGAAAACAATAGCCTGACACACTTAAAACATATAAACTAATATGGCCTACCACAGTTCAACTTCTTCACCAAATTTGGTAGGAATCGGTTGATTGTTTCCCGAGATATGAATAAATTTATTTTTTCATGGAGGACTCTCTGACAAAATGGTGGAGAAATAGGGCTATGTGAATATGTATTTTATGGTTCTAATAGATCCTGCCAACATACAAAGTTAAGTTCAAATTTGTTTCATAATTTCGTTTATATAAAATACCTAGTTAATATGTTAATATGACCATCGTTTTGAAAGTAGGTTTCTGAACCTCTCAAAACATATAAATAAACACGGTCTGCCATAGTGCTGTTTGTTTTCCAAATTAGGTAGGGATCTGTTTGTTTTTCCAGAGATATGATATAAGAATTTTAATTTGTCTCATGTAAAGCTTTCTACAAAATGGTGTACAAATGATACTTTACGTAGACTCATTTGATAGTAGTAATATATACTGACAGCATACATAGTTAAGTTGGAATTAATTGCATGGTTTCGACGATATAACATAGTAAACTAAAATAGTTTTATCGCTATCATTTGTAAATAAGTGCCCGACCATCTTAAAACATGCCTGTTTACATAACCTGTTGCAGTACTACTTGTTTGCTAAATCTGGTATGAATCGGTTAATTGTTTCCCGAGATATGGCATTAGAAGTTCATTACTTCATTTGGCACTATCTAATAAAAAAGACGACCATATTGACTATGTATTGCAGTGTATTATACGTGTTTAGGGTACTTCAGCATCCAACATTTGGTCGAAATCATTTTAACAGCATGGTAGCTATATCAAATAAAACTACAATATTTTAAAAGTTGCCATTTTGAAAATAAGTGCCTTATCATTTTAAATTACGAACCTTTACATAGCCTACCACAGTATTACTGACTTGTCAAATTTGGCGAGAATTGGTTGAGTAGTTTTCGAGATATAATGTAAAAGCTCAATTTTTTTATTTGGTGCTATCTTTTAAAATGGCAAATCAAGAACAACATGCATCTGTAAATTCAATGCTTAAATGATGTACTGTCAAAGTAAAATAATTGATTTAAATAGGTTGAATGGTTCCCGAGATATGACATATAACCCCAAATTTAAATGGCCGCCATTTTTATAGTATGTGCCTGACTTGCAAGAAAACCATAAAAGTCAAAAGCATACGCATTTTGTGAAATTTGGTCCACGCATTCAAACATTTTTAGGAACACGCACTCGCAGACACACAGATAGGAAAGTGATCTCATAAGTCTTTCTTCACTTCTGAAAGTAGGCTAAAAAGTATGCCCTATGCTAAAAACGAACAAAATATTTTTATTACTTGAAAGACCTTAAATATAAAATAATATCTACAAAATGTTTAATTTATTTTCTAAAAAAGTAGCATTAGTTGCATGATTATTTCCCAAAAGTAAACCACAAATTTCTGCACATTTAGTTGTTTACATGATAAATAAATTTAAATATAAGTTTCGGGTTGGAGTGGGGATTGGTTCACGCGAGATGGTTTTGCACAGAACGAATAAAGGTGAAAGGACCTCAATAATGAAAGTGATGCGAATGACGGAAGATGACGATACGTTGTTCGTGGTGGTAGTGCGCACCAAGAGACTCGATTGACGACCCAAGTGCTGCTTTGTACCACCATAGGCCAGTCATGCTCACCCGACGAGCATGACTCCTCTTACAAAGTACTTCCACCAAACACCCTACAGTAAATATAGCCTAGTCGCTGTCAGCCCAGCACTTTTGAAAGCCCTGCTTAGAATATACTATTCCTTCCAACATTTGTAAAATTAACATTGTCGTGGACTAGATGGATTTATTCATGCGTCTACCGACAGGTTGTTACGAAACTGTTAGCAACACATGCATTGTAACTGTACGCTACTTTCCACTCGTGTGTGCACAAAATAAAGATGTGACTGCCCGAACTCAGATGAGGAACCTCATGCATCGGCGTGGCGATAGAAAATCGTTGTCTTGCCCGGGACGAGTAATGTAGCTTGGTTTTCCCGTTGCCTTCCGCTGTATGGAAGAATTACAGACCCCGTTTCAAAGTTGGGTGCCGTGAATCGAACCCAGTTCCCCCTTTGAGAAGCAAAAACGCGCCCCACTACACCACGACGAATCTGAGAGTTACGTGTTTAATACGACGTTAGAGAATCTACACCGTAAAAGAGCACTTTTGATATCAACCTTTACAAAATTCCTGCAAACTTCGAGTTAAGTAGCAGTGAATTGATAAAAATTTTTATTAAGAATCGACGTTGTATTGAAAGTTTAATATGTATATTTATTGCTACTGAGTAAATGTATCTTAATTCACAAATAAAGCTGCATAAATTTTCGTTTCGTCAAAACATTAAGTTTCCTGAAAATTTCACAGTTCATTTGGATGTCACATAAATAAAATAAGGGAAACGTTATTCTTAGCGAGAGGATATGAAATTGGAAGAAAAATTTATCTGAGCAGATATTTTCAAATTCCTCAATTAACAGCAAACAGTTTATAAAAACAGGAACTAGTTTACATACATTGCTGATAAACGTACTGCGAGCACGCAAATTAGTATCTCCGTTAAAATAATTGGAGGCATGGTTTTAAAGACTGGATCATATAGAAATTAATTGAGAGATACGGAAAGGTCTCGCTTCCGTGAATTTTTCCAATTTTTTCAAGCACTGAATTTGAATTACTTGTATGCTTCGATGGGGTTTATTATATATCGACTATTTATCTGAATAAACAAAATTATTGCAACACATAATTTTCGAATAAAAATTTTATAACATTTTTTGAATAATAACTTATAATAAATAACCACAAAATTATAATATATGTGAAATCAATTGTTTATTAATTAATGAAATGTTTTTATTTAGAGCTTTACAATAACAAAAAATTTAACAAAACCTTCTTCATAATTTTAAACGAATTACATCTTCTTATAAGCTCCTAATACAATATTTTGTTTAAAATATCTTGTTTCTTCATAATATATATTTTCATTATTGCAGAGTTTTATAAAGTGTTGCTTTCTTAAATTAATGTCCATAATTTTGTCATACTTACTATTTAAGTGGCAACCCAATTTTTTTTTGCAAAAGTAAGAAAATTGTTAATAAAAAATTATAGAGTCTATAAGCTGTTCTGTTTGTAATAGCTACCAGCATTCGAATCTCTTATCAATAAATAGAATACCATCAAAACTTAATACTTTTAATAATGATATTTATTTTATATTTGGGGAATTCACTACTACCAAACATTTTCCACAGTCCTTAACTATATTCAAGCTATGAAAAAATTTATTTTTTAGATGTAAATCCTTAAGCGAATGTAGAACTTTATTGGCCAGAAGTCATTTCGGGTGTAGCTACAGTTGCCTTAATTGTGACATATCATTAGAGCACCACCGAGCACTCAAAATACATTTTAAAAAGATGGAAATCTATAAAAACATTTCCCCGTACTTAAAAATAATATATTTACTTTTTTTGCGTACAGATAAAGACGAAATTTTCCTATTCATTAAAAAATAGACTAAGTGTGTGTTTGTGTAGATATTATATTTATCAAGGCTTCACTAGTATACTGGAAAAGTATGTTTAGAGGAAGGGATTCAAAACATTTATTCCGGATTCAAGGCCCACGCTGCATAAAAACCCTTCAAAGATTTCACTTATCGAAACATTTACGTAATCAGTGATGTAGTTTAACTAGCCAAATCAATGAGAAATGTTTGTGAACATAGATATGTCAAGGGGGAAAGTTTACGTCTAGATGATCATGCAGATGATCATTAACTGAGTACACTTGTATTTAAAAATTTCGATGTTTCACTTCTACACCAAAAATCAAACCGGTCATGTGCTCACAGAGGGCAGCAATACTTACTTCACAATCATTTAATTGCTCTGCAAAATGATGCAAATTTAAAGAAATAAATAATATGATTGATTTCGTACATCTGCTGCCATTTTTAGCAAATATTCCTTGGCAAGGCAGGCATATAGCTCTATAGGATATTCACGGTTAAGTGAGATCTTTTAAAGGTCCTGCTTAATTTTCCTCAGAGTCAAAGTCTATTTTTCCGCCAATTTTTAATATAAAACTTGATATTTGAATAATAAATGCAATGTATATATATTTCACCGCTTTCTTAAGTGAATGCCTTAGGATGCAATAAAATATATTTAATAGTTGTCAATGCCTTTTGGGAGAGCCAAAAAAGGGCTCACTTTACCGTGATTAGCTTATACCAGATTATCGGTATGTATGTCTTTATGTTCTCTCTCCAGACAGAATAATATTGTAACTACCCAAAAGATTGCATTGGAATTTCGAAGGTGCTTAGTGCCTAAAACATTCGTCAATACGCATTCTTTCATAAAAGCACAACTTCTGTATTTACAAATATCTATAAGTGCAAACGTCTTGCAGAATAAGCGTTATGGTAACACAAGGACGCTGTATAAGTTTATGGCATTATAACTTGTAGTAAATATACACCCATTTTTATAATCATTCATCCCAATTCTTATTTTGTGATAATTATGCACTTGTACTATAACTCGTTATGTAAAAATGTCTGAAATACGTTAGTATACTTATGTAAATTTTCTATAGTTGATTGTACCTATAAAATATAAATCAATTATTTCACTGTTTTAATGCAATATATTTATACCCTAAATACAGATACCAGAAATCATGCGCATTTTTGTGAGAGAGCCTGGCGGTGTTCTCACGCCTGTACAATTATAGTAGAAGAGAAATGTTCCTTCGGGTACAGGATTCATGAGTCAGGAGTCAGGAGCAACCAGCCACCTCTATTGTCGAGTCAANACAGGATTCATGACTCAGGAGTCAGGAGCAACCAGCCACCTCGATTGTCGAGTCAGCTGCGACCGGCGGTCAGTGGCCTTAGACGGCCATAATCTCGACCAAATTGCCGGTTTAACTCCAAAAAACACTTTCTGAATTAATTATTTTGCCCAGAAATCACGTTTTTACCGAACAAATTCCCAAAATATTTAAAAATTAGGAAAGCGGGTCGTAAGCTCCTCGAAGGAAGAGCCGAAAATTCTCAATCGAGCAAGAGGATAAGACGCTCTTAGCGGAATGAGTCACTTAATCCCCGGAGCAGTAGAGGAGGATTCGGGACTCCAAATCAGGTCCAGTGGACCAAGGAGGATCAACGAACCTGTCCACCACCCTCTACCACCATCCTGCACATACCAGGTCCACACCTTACTGCCTACACCCCTCCCCCTCACCTTACACCTCTTTTCACCCTCACCCCCACCCACAACCAAACCCCTAGCAATCATTATAAAAATGGCAATAAAATTATAAAAATCGAGCAACTTGTAACGTAAAGTTAACACTCATCCGAACACCCTCAACTAAGCCCTCCCTTTCCCGATCTTACCCAATCATTAAAAAATTGAGAAAAACGCAATCAACTAAAAAAATTTCAAAATAATTGAAGAACATATAATGTTAAATTTCACACTGACTTTACTCAAGACTGGCTCCTGCCAAGACCAGATCCTGCATAAATAGCCATAGCAGTGGCCAAGACCAACCGACCCGACCTCCCACCTATACAAACAATCCATTACAACCAATTTCGAGAAATTCGCCTAATACGTATCTCAGGACTATCCCTTTAGCGCAAATCTTCGCAAAATCTCTTAAAGACTTATTAATTCAGAGGTGTGTACAATTGATTGTGAGAGTCTGTTTTAGTTAAAATTTGTGGGAGTGTGTGTAGGAGGAGNCGCAAAAAAATTAAAAATCGAGCAACTTGTAACGTAAAGTTAACACTCATCCGAACACCCTCAACTAAGGCCTCCCTTTCCCGACCTTACCCAATCATTAAAAAATTGAGAAAAACGCAACCAACTAAAAAAATTTCAAAATAATTGAATAACATATAATGTTAAATTTCACACTGACTTTACTCAAGACTGGCTCCTGCCAAGACCAGATCCTGCATAAATGGCCATAACAGTGGCCAAGACCAACCGACCAGACCTCCCACCTATACAAACAATCCATTACAACCAATCTCGAGAAATTCGCCTAATACGTATCTCAGGACTATCCCTTTAGCGCAAAACTTCGCAAAATCTCTTAAAGACTTGTTAATTCAGAGGTGTGTACAATTGATTGTGAGAGTCTGTTTTAGTTAAAATTTGTGGGAGTGTGTGTAGGAGGAGGGCCATGTAGGATCTGAAGTATTATTCCTTACTCGGGTCGATTAAAATCGTCTGAGTTTTATAAGGCGAACGCATGAGCTGGGGAATATTTTTGAGGAATGTTTCGCAACTGGTTATTTGGCCTGGTAATTTGGCATGGCCCGTAGTTATAGCCAGTTCTGGCTGAAATATTGTGTGTAGATTTGCAAAGTTTTGCGAAGATTTTGGGCAGTTTTTGTGCCAAGAGGATAGCACCGAGCTCCGTATTAGGCGAATTTTTAGAGATTTTATCTCCTCGACTGTTGGCATAGATGGGAGGTATGGCCGGTTGGTCTTGTCCAATGCTCTAACAATTTTTTCAGGAATTTTTCTTGCAGGAGCCAGCCTTGTGTGGAGTTAGTCTCTTGAGTAAACGATTTAAAATTTTAAAATGAGAAGGGTGGATATTCGTGTGGTTGTTTGTTGGCGAGTGTGGATAGTGAGGGGTTTAGGCATGATGAGTTATTATAGGGGGATGGGTGAAGTATTGGTGGCAATCGCATATGCTGATGGAGGCTGAACTATGTTAAGTAAATGGCGAGGGAAGTGGAGAGACAAGTATTTTGTTGGTGAGATGGAGGTATTTGTGCTACATAATGTCAATAATTCGCTTTGTCGGTAGTAATATTAATCGGCTATATAGACAATTAAATATAGAGGTGAAGGTTCAGCCATCTGCTGATCGATGTAATAGGGAGTGGAGTCGCTGTGCTTTGCTATTTTTANATGTATGGCCGGTTGGTCTTGTACAATGCTCTAACAATTTTTTCAGGAATTTGTCTTGCAGGAGCCAGCCTTGTGTGGAGTTAGTCTCTTGAGTAAACGATTTAAAATTTTAAAATGAGAAGGGTGGATATTCGTGTGGTTGTTTGTTGGCGAGTGTGGATAGTGAGGGGTTTAGGCATGATGAGTTATTATAGGGGGATGGGTGAAGTATTGGTGGCAATCGCATATGCTGATGGAGGCTGAACTATGTTAAGTAAATGGCGAGGGAAGTGGAGAGACAAGTATTTTGTTGGTGAGATGGAGGTATTTGTGCTACATAATGTCAATAATTCGCTTTGTCGGTAGTAATATTAATCGGCTATATACACAATTAAATATAGAGGTGAAGGTTCAGCCATCTGCTGATCGATATAATAGGGAGTGGAGTGGCTGTGCTTTGCTATTTTTACAAGACTCGAACTTTTAGTGTCAAACACATCTAACATGGTTTTTTGCATTAGGTGTGTAAGTTTTTCTTGTATATTCTTTTACTTCTTGTAGTTTTTCGCAATTTTTCTCGATTTTCCGAGTTCAATGTCATTTGAGTTAAGTATGTAGCCGCTAAAATTTAACATGGTGGTCGTAGTCAGTAATGTGCTTGTCAATACTTTCAAATGTTTCTTTGATTGTTTACATTATTTCTCAATTATTGAGTTTAATGTCAATGGGATTATGGTTATGGTCGCTAGCATTCAACAACGGTGTCGGAGTCAGTAATGTAATATGTTCGTGGATTTTTATGATTTTTTTTAAATTTTTTAAATTTTTCCAAATTATTTGTTTTCAAGTTCTTTGCTTTTAAGGTAAAGACCACCAACATACAACATGGGTTTCCAAGTCAGTTATATAGTATAATATAACCCTAGCTTTTATTAGTTTCTTTCGATTTTTTTACAATTGTTTCTCGATTTTTCGTGATCAAGGTTATTGGTGTCAAGGTCAAGGTCATCAACATTCAACATGGGTGTTGGAGTCAGTGATGTAATATGTTCCTAAAATTTTACTTGTTACTTTCGATTTTTTGCTATTTTTGTCAATTTTTTATTTTTGAGAAAGTGGTTGGTGAAGGGTGGGTGTGTTGGTTAAGGCGGTGAGGTGAGCGTTAGGGGAGTGTGAGGTAATATTATATGTTTCACGATTTTAAGAATTAATGTTTAGTTTTTTGCGATTATGCTCGAATGGTTATGCTTTTTTTGAGTGACGAGGGGGGCGTGGAGGCGGGGGTTGGAGGAAGGTGTTGGTTAGGGTGGCGTGAAAGTTAGATGTAAACTTTATATTTTCGTGGATTTTTAGATTTAATTTTTTAATTTTTGCATTTTTTCTTGATTTTTTTAATGACTGATAGAGGGAGGGAGGGAGTGAGGTGAGTGTGGTGGGATAAGTGTGAGTTTAATTGTATATGTTCTTTGATTGTTNGGAAGGTGTTGGTTAGGGTGGCGTGAAAGTTAGATGTAAACTTTATATTTTCGTGGATTTTTAGATTTAATTTTTTAATTTTTGCATTTTTTCTTGATTTTTTTAATGACTGATAGAGGGAGGGAGGGAGTGAGGTGAGTGTGGTGGGATAAGTGTGAGTTTAATTGTATATGTTCTTTGATTGTTTAGAAATGTTTTTAATTTTTTGTTATTTTTAATAATATTTGCCAGGTGTTTTCGTGGGGGTAGAGGGTGAGGTTATGGTGAAGCGTGGTACTAGGTGGTGGGAGGGTTGTAGGTAACTGGGTGTGGTTATGGTAGGTGCTGGATCAAGGTAAGGGGAGGGGGTCCAGTCTGCTGATCCTCCTCGGTCTGCTGGACCTGGATCGGAGTCTTGTATCCTCCTCTACTGCTTTGAGGATTAAGGGACTCATTCCGCTAAGAACCTCTAATCCTCTTGGTCGACTATGAATTTTCGGTTCTTCCTTCGAGGAGCTTCGGATAAGCATTCCTCATTTTTCCATTCTTTTTTTGGAAATTTTTTGTCAAAAAATGATTTTTGTGCTAAATAATCAATTTCGGAAGTAATTTTTGTGGTGAAACAGCTAACTTTGTAGATAACATGGCCGTCCTAGGCCGCCGACTGCCTCGACAACCGAGGTGGCTTGTGTGTCCTGGCTCCTGAATCATGAATCCTGTCCCCGAAGGAACATTTCCCAACTACTAGTTACAAATTAACTTCTTCTGAAAGTTACGGTACAAAAATGATTGATCCCGACACTTAAAATTATTTTTTTCTTTGGTAACTTATATTTTGGAACAATGGCCGAAGTGTAATTACGAAATCAAAACCTCAGCACCAAGGCTGTCAAAACTTCAGCTGCCAAGTCTATGAGAAAAATGAAATAGCCCGCCTACCAAAAGATAATTGTAGGTAACTTAAATAAGAATTGGAAAATATTTGTTTTATCGGCACTCTTACCGTGAAGTTAATTTTCGCATCTTAAATTGATTGTTAGTATAGTGCTGCCAAGAATATTTAACTGTGCTAACAGAAAATACATATTAAATTCGTTTGCTCTTATATTTTGCGTATTTGTTTGTTTCATCTGTAATAGTTTCCTATTTTAGTAATTGTGTGTTGGTTATTTTCACAATTTCGAGGGCGAATAAAGTCGTTAATTAACACTTTTGGACAAACTAGTACCTACCTTTTTAATCTCAATTGTCATATATAATCGCCTTCCAACAGTATAACACATGAGAACACGTAGCATATTTACACAAGAAGCAGTTTAATTTTTAAAAGATAACTCATTAATACTTAGCGTCTTTACCTGTGATGAGGGACTTTAATACACTTTGGCACAAATAAGTCACACATGATATTTCCAAATAACTTCTTTTTTTGTACGTCTACTGCTAAAGTAATCTGCACTTTGTCGTAACTCATTCATGTTGTGTATTTTGTATTCATGTTGTGTATTATGTTGTGTATTTGTATTCATGTTGTGTTTTTTGTATTCATGTTGTGTATTTTGTATTCATGTTGTGTATTTTGTATTCCTGTTGTGTATTTTGTTGGCTGGACAGTATTTACTTCTTTTTTCATGATACAATGTTTTAAATGTTCTCTGTGTTAATTTTGTATGATTTACCAGGTGTCTGAAGTAAAATATGTTGTATGATAAAACTTATCCAGCTACTTTTCTGGATTGTAAAATTATTATAGAGTATTTCTAGTTTTTTTATATCTTAATTGCACTAAGGCGATGACAACAATCAATCAATAGGAAATAAATAATGTATTAAACCCAATCCAAATATATAAAATATGTATTAGTAGTATTAAATTAAAAGAACTTTAGAACGCAAGCTTCCTTACGAAATAAAAACATTAAATCAAGAAACACTGTAGAAGAACAAACTTCCTAAAACCTGTAAAATATTTAGGTAGTACAGTTGAGTAAATATGTATTTGGAGTAGTACTTTTCTCCTTATATAGTTTGCAGAGGATGAACCTACACAAGTTATGGAGGAAAGTAGGACGCCATTTTTTAAGAATTTTCTGTTTCTATGAATTGCTTTCCTTTCTAATTCAACAGCGTAGTTACTTTCTAACACTCTTTAAAGAGTTCCGTATCGGAATACTGTCTACAGTGTCTCATCGGATTGTAATGGCTTGTGTTAGAATATGTTTTCTCGTTTTGAAATAATGCATTGTTCAAATCCATTTCAAGTTTTCTAAGGAATTTTGAGCTTACTAGAAATAAAATATAAAGATAAATGTGACACAAAACCATTAACTGAGTTGCTTTAGGATTTAGGCAGAGTGTTACAACTTTGGTATTTGAGAAGAACGGTATGAAGTACAACGTTATCTACGGGGTTTTTTTGTCGGGGTACATACGGCTGATAGTTCTTGCTTTTCGAAGGTACTTGGCCGAGAGAAATAATCATTCTAGACCGGTCGTCACTCCCGCTGGACTGTAAAGTCGCGAGATATGGTGCGTGTTTAGTGTGCGAGCAGGCCGGGCTGTAGCTGTGCGTATCCTGAATGGCTCACGCAAGGAAGGGGGCTGCCGAATAAAAATTACCGCTCGCGAAATGTATCAAGAAAATTTGCANNNNTCTACTGCGGCGATGCCTGCTCGGTAATTGTGTGGTGATTATTTCTAATTGCTTCCCATAATCCTCCACGGCTCCCGCGCGCTGCCTGGCCCATTACTTCGCTCTGCCCATGTTGATTTTTTTTAAAATTATTTCTAGCCGATATTTTTGAAAGTGTCTAACTTAAATGCCAAAACACGCAAATTTTCAATCCCTAAACTTTAATGGCTTGCTGCTGTAAAGTTCAAAATAGCCCTATAAAAAAGAACTTCTAAAAACAGTTTTTATATTAAATATATGCATGTAAGAATATATTAAATAACAGTCTGTGTGTGTATCTATTAAAGATAGTTACTTACCTTAATAAGTAATTTTTTTATCTTGTTTCAGGTGAGTAGCTGAAGGAAGCATTAAGTTTGAATTCTAAGTGGATGGTTCACATGTAAGTTTTTTACAGTTTTACTTTTATTGTTTTCTCTTTCGGGAATTTTTATTAGGCAAAGTATGACATAGACATGTACATTCACACTTTTGGTTCGGCGAATGTCTCTTAAGCATTTTTAAACTGAAAATATTGTTTATCCCCGTAACTTTAACGTATGTAACTTCGTTTCATCAAAATATTCAAACTACGAACAATTTTCTTAAGCAGTAAATTCGGTTATTAATTTTTAATTTTTTCATTGTTCATTCAATAATATCTTGAAACTACTTTTTCTTCTACGTTATTTGGTTCAGAATTCACAAGAAAATAAATACAGTCAATTACTTTTTTTTTGTTTTCTAGAATATCGTATGAGTTTTCTAAATATTTTGAATGGAATATTAGAAAAAAACAGGTAATTTAATGTCAAAATTGTTTTTCTATATTATTTATATCGTTTGAGAATGTATGACATGTTGTATTGAAAAGTTTAATATTAGTTCTAGAGAATATTTTGTAAGAATTTTTGTCAGCTTATAGCAAAAACATGTTTATCTACAAGTTCGGTAAAATTCTGCATAACTGCTTCTTTTCAAAACTGTAAATGTAAAATTTTATTCCGTTTCATAACTTATTTCTTACCCACGATGTTAGGCAAAACTTAGTTTAAAAAAATGATATTTATAAACGTATAATAAAAATTAAAATCTAATACCTATAATAAGTGTTCATATTGAAACAGAATTCATTATTCAGCGTATCTGTGCGCCAGTTGTTTTAGTTGGATATATTTTCGCCCAATTTTTTATAATAATCACCTAACCTTTTTAACGTGATTTTTTCAAAGTTGGCATTCCAAAGAGTAACAAATAAATTTTGTTCAGGAAAAGAGCCGTGGTTGTTCGAATGCCACCACATCATATTCACGTTTTGATTCTCATGAGATATTCTGAGAATTGCGGAAGTAAGTGCGAATTTCACACCGTCATAGTAACTAGTACTTACTATACGCGTAAAACGGGTTTCTGTTAAAGTTTCAAATAGCTTTGAAATTGTCGTCACTGGACTTGTGAGTGAATATATTAGCGTATCTGTTTGTGTAAATAGTAAAACATCTACACGAAACACAAATTTTTTTGTAACATTTTCTGTATATTAGCATTGATTATTTAAGAATTAGTTTCCATATGTTGCATAAGTTATATTCATTTTCCGATTGAAGTCGGCGGGGCCTTTCCGTATTTATATATTACCTTTGTAATTAATGTTATTTCACAAAATAAAATGCTTACCTGTAAGTGTTGAATAGTGAAAATATAATACAATTATAGTCATTTTATAAAATTGAGAAACATTTATTGTAAAAATGACTAACAGTTTTTCACAAAGAAAATATAACGTATGTTGAGTGACACGTGCCCAAACCAAGTATATTTTAAAATTAATTTAAAGCATAAATTACGATACCTAGCTAAGTAGTTCTAGCTTAGTATTATCATTAAAAATTAACACCACATCCCGGCAATTTCACGAAAATGCAATGCCTAAAAAACATATCGCAGTTCGTTAAAGTATTATTCATTGCATGCATTTACAAAATGTTTGATGTTTTTAATTAACTATTTACTGATGTTAACAACATGAAACAAGGAAAAATACACGAGATGTAACATAATCAGTAAAATGGAATGACGAACAAGAAACCTTGCTGTTTGCTAGTCGTGTTTCTTCTCAGATATCGCGACGTGCAGTTTGGTTTCAACTGTCTTGTTTCAGCTTATCTACAAGAAAAAAGTAACAAGCCATTTCCAGTAACATTTAACTTCTTGTCATTTCTACAAGAAACTTCACTGAAACCATGAATTTATCTACTTTGCAAAACTATATCCAACGTAAGTTTCGGCTTTGTTGAGGAGCTCATTGGTGTCCAGAAACAAGTATGAAAAGTATTTATAATATTTAAAAGATTATTTACAGATATTTATAGTGCTTTAGTACTTAAATTTATTTTTATTGTTAGCTTCGCTATTTGTGGTTATTCAACTGACCCTTCGTATGAAGCTCCATCAGTGCCTTCAGTTTGTGGAAGTTTGTGAACTTGTGATTTATGTGTGTGTTTCTATATATGTATATATACGTATATACATATATGTATGTGTATGTATGCAAGCTATTGCATATATAGGATGTATACACATTCAATAGTTTTGTAGTTGAAAAAATTAGTGCCAGGCCGTCTGATGTTAGCAGTGCAGGTAATCTACAACCATAACAAATAATTAAGGAATATTTTTTACAAGGTATCGCATCCTAAACGCCTTGTTGTTATTGTTTATTTCAGAATTTCTTTTGAAAATTTTGATTACGTACTAAATCCGGCAGTATCNCTAAACGCCTTGTTGTTATTGTTTATTTCAGAATTTCTTTTGAAAATTTTGATTACGTACTAAATCCGGCAGTATCGTCGTCACCCTTGTTTAACTATGACAATAATTTCTAAGTGTCTATCCCAAAAAAACATTTTTTTCTTCATAATTTTNGTCGTCACCCTTGTTTAACTATGACAATAATTTCTAAGTGTCTATCCCAAAAAAACATTTTTTTCTTCATCATTTTTATGATTGAGATTGGTTTTCTAAAACATTCATATTAAATATTTCTATTAAATTTTGTTTTACGTCAGAATCGCGCAATGCTATGATATGGTTAGGATAATTATTGTACTGTTTATGTGTGATTGGTGATTACTTTTTTATTGGCTACAAAAAAGGACATTATAAAACCATCAGTGTATTGTCTTTTTTCATTGATTTTATCATTAGTCTTGTACATAACATACTCGTAATTTCTCTAGATACATTCCTAATATTAGAAGCTTTGTGATTTTGTTTGTATTAGTTTCGGATAACATTTATTTGCATCAACATAAGCTAGGTTTGCATTAATTTATGACGTTGGTAAAATATTTTGTGAATAAGCACAGTAGTTTTGTGGCTATAATTTGCACAGCGTAGCCACGCAAACATGATTGTGTTGTCTTCCTGCATGACAGCTGCATGGGATATCATAGTTCAATAATTCNTTTTTTTTTTTTTTTTTTTTTTTTTTTGTTCTTCTATTCTGACAAAACCACCGAATATTCAAATTACTCTATCCATTTCGCGTGGGAAATAACTTTTGTTCCCCTCCCTTCCTTCGGTGACTCTATTTTTTTCCTCCGTCTCATTGATTGGACAGAACACCTTATTCAAAATGCAGGCCAAGTTTCAAGTCGGACGTACGGAAAATTTCGAATTTAATTTCGGAACTCCTGTGTCATCTGCGAGTTAAACTCGGGGGAAATTTCCTTCCAATACCTCTATTTCCTGCCCTCTTCTTCGTATGTTGTTTGTGAGGCGCGTGCAAAGGAAGGAGAACTAAAGCTGAATATCTTACAAGTAGAGTACAAACTTCCTATTTTAGAACAAAGACGAGAAGCACGTTGCGAACTCTATCCGCTGTTTATAAACCAGTCTTGTCATTGCTGTTTTGATATGAGTAGACTTCACATGCATATCACTATAAAGTATTTTATATACAGTTTACTTAACTACGGTACACTTAACTATGCAGTAAGCGTCGACGAGTAACGTCGGTTGTGTATACAGAATGGCGTTATGAAACCTCACTGACAGCATATTAAAATTATGAGAAAACTATGTAAGTTAGTAGCCTGCCACGTGGTTTCTGCCACCGTATAGAGAAACTAGAATTATTTTCGTTTTAAATTGACGCGCACTTCTACGTGGGCTTCTCTTAAAGCCCCGAGGACATGTAAGCTATAAGTTCTGTTTCTCGGCCTCGTCTGTTTGGTAGGGTGTCTGGAGTTAATGACACAGTGGTTCTGCTTAGCAGATCACCAAGATCACGTACGGAGGAATAATTAAATCTGTATTTCATAGACATTTCCAAGAAAAAGTCAAGAAGGTTTGTGGGAGGAGACGGCGACGGCTACCTGCACTCTGAAGTAGAAAACAGTTCAAACTACTCCAAATTAGCGAATGTAACTACAGACATATTGAAACTGCTCCACTTGATTCTGTAACATTTTAAGGATGTTTTCAGTTGCTGGTATTCGTTCACTAAGCCGTGATTTCTACTGATTCCTAGTAAATTTCACTGCCCTGACAGTGAAACCTCAGCGTATTCAACTAACAAATGAGTAAAAAGAACTTTACAGATTGAAACCAGTGGTTCAGAAATAGAGTGTGGTTGGCCCGTCGTGCCCTATTCTGCACTATAAGAATGTTCTGTCGAGAAACTCGTGATCTTGTAACTACAGCGCGATAGCGCGCTCTCCTATTCGAGAACCTCGTGTGCTTTCAGGGGGAGAAGCTGAGAGACAGCAAACTGCTCAGTCTTATCCACATTAATGCTCCCAGTTACATTTTACTCNTTGAAACTGCTCCACTTGATTCTGTAACATTTTAAGGATGTTTTCAGTTGCTGGTATTCGTTCACTAAGCCGTGATTTCTACTGATTCCTAGTAAATTTCACTGCCCTGACAGTGAAACCTCAGCGTATTCAACTAACAAATGAGTAAAAAGAACTTTACAGATTGAAACCAGTGGTTCAGAAATAGAGTGTGGTTGGCCCGTCGTGCCCTATTCTTCACTATAAGAATGTTCTGTCGAGAAACTCGTGATCTTGTAACTACAGCGCGATAGCGCGCTCTCCTATTCGAGAACCTCGTGTGCTTTCAGGGGGAGAAGCTGAGAGACAGCAAACTGCTCAGTCTTATCCACATTAATGCTCCCAGTTACATTTTACTTAGTGAAGTTGATTGGACCGACTTTTTTGTCTGTAATAAAACCACGCCATTCATTCACCTACTTGCTGTCTATGACNTAGTGAAGTTGATTGGACCGACTTTTTTGTCTGTAATAAAACCACGCCATTCATTCACCTACTTGCTGTCTATGACGTGTTCCCGAACACTGTGAAGATTTTCAAATCCCCATGTTCGTACGTGTTACTTATTAATTTTCCCTGACGTGTTGAAGATAGCTTCACCTGTGAAAATTGCGCTTGTTTGGTATTAGGGTTGTGATCTATCCACTCCAGCACCTCTGTAGCAAAATGTTATAGTTGTGGTTTGCCTTGTGGCTTTAGTGCCTGCCTAAGATACACTCGTCGTAAACGAATTAATTTTTACAGTTCGTCCTGACAGTTGAACATGGAATGTTAAGTTCGTGTGATTCTCTGCAAACCCACTTTGACGGCGACGGACCAGCCAAGGTGGCCACAGCTGTCTTAGTTTCCACATGCACATGTACTTAATTATCTGCGAAGGGAAGCTGTGATTGCCATCAAATCCAAAAGTCAGAGATGCTACATGACACAAGGAGTGAAATAAAGTAACTCACAAATATCCGGAGAGTACAAAAGGAGCTCACATAATAATGTAATTATAGCTCACAACATTTTTCGAGTTTCTCTTTAAAATGCCACAACCTCGTTGTTTTATCTCAAGACGTTTTTTCGTAATTTAAATTTGTAGGTCAGAGACTTTTCATGTAGACATACTGCATATGCCAAAAATAAACCATACGAAACTATTAGTTGTAAATCAAAACAAAATACTGTAATAACAAGGAGTTTATTCGTCAGTCTATTGTTGAGAGAAACAGGAAATATTATTTAAGGTTTTAACTTCATTAGTCAGATTCGCAAACAAAAAGAGTTGAATAACAAGATTAGCTACTCCCTTTTTAAAAAAAGAGTTTGATGACGAGCCCAGCTATTGCTTTTAATTTTAAAAAAGAGCATTTATTTGTTGTGATAATTAAAATTGGAAATTCCTTAGGGGCTAACCAACAACAAGGACGCATTATCAGGTCGTCCCTTTATCTGTGTGCATCCATTATTGCTCGTGCGCGCGGTGTCATTCTGTGCATATGTGTTTACAGTGCATATACATGTATATATAATTCGTATGCACTGTTCACAACGAACATTCAAGGGTTCGTGGTTTTGCGTGCATGATCGTTATATATGAGATACTCGTTAATATCCTAGTATAGGTATCATTGCTATATCATATTTTCTGATCTGAAACATTTGCAATTATTGAATTTATATTGAGTGTTTGTATATCAGAAGGAGATGGCTTTTATTCACATGTAAGTCATAAAAGATGAGGATATGTTCTGACTGTTTCCCCTTTCTTAGAGCACATGCGGCAATTTTGTTCAAGTTAGCTATCATTTGTAAACCTGGATAACTTATCTTTTAAAACGGATGACCATAATCAGGCGCCTGAACTGTCAAAAATAGATTCCGTAGAAAAAATTTGCTTAAGCGAATGCGTATACTGGTACGTATTTTATAAGTCATACATATTCGTGTCTCNTATTCACATGTAAGTCATAAAAGATGAGGATATGTTCTGACTGTTTCCCCTTTCTTAGAGCACATGCGGCAATTTTTTTCAAGTTAGCTATCATTTGTAAACCTGGATAACTTATCTTTTAAAACGGATGACCATAATCAGGCGCCTGAACTGTCAAAAATATATTCCGTAGAAAAAATTTGCTTAAGCGAATGCGTATACTGGTACGTATTTTATAAGTCATACATATTCGTGTCTCNGATTCCGTAGAAAAAATTTGCTTAAGCGAATGCGTATACTGGTACGTATTTTATAAGTCATACATATTCGTGTCTCTGCCGTGACCGTGGAGTTGACAGGAAAGGATGCAAATCAGTGGAAAAGAAATGAACCAAGAACTTTATATTAATTTTAGTTTATTTTCGAATACACTGAGTGCGGAACAATGAATAATCTTGTTATTAACACAAACGCTGCCAAACTCTTGTAACAGATACAGCTTGAAATAACTTGGAAAGCCACCACAGTCTTTAAAATATATGACATAAATCATTTAACTACTTTTAAAATATGATGAATTTACCAAAGACGTTAAAATAGGGCTGTTGTNATTTACCAAAGACGTTAAAATAGGCCTGTTGTTAAAAGCAAGACAGGGAAATCGGTTGTTTGTTTTAATCAAATAGAGGTTTAAAGTCAGAATATATACGACTAAATGTTATAATTTTACCTTGAAGGCAGTTGACAAAATACAATTATCTTAATTACTTCAAGCGATAACTATACTTCAAACAGTTGCAAAATAAGTGACTTATAATGATACTTCTTTGCATTTTGCAGGTTCTGAAAATTCCTTCAGTGGCTTTCCTACGTAACAAAATGTTGTGGAACTGGACAGCACAAGTATAATATTATGATTGTAACTTTTTTAAACTAACGTAGCCCTTCAATACATTTTATTTCAAAATATCCTTTTCCGACAGATATTTCACTGACAACCACCTACCAAGGCCACCAAAATATGAGCAGCAATTCAGAAAAATGTTTGTTTAAAAACTTGCTTAGTATTATAGAGGAAAACACAATTTAAAAGAGAATCCAAGAAACTTTTTACTACCTAAGAATAACAATCCGTTTTCTACAATGGTGTGCAAAATTTAAGGATGGGACAGGTTTTCATATGTAACGTCACTCAGCAGTGTTTCAAATAGGTGAAAGACATAACCACAGCATGCCATAAGATCACATGAATGTAACAGTATGGGAAGGTTAACAACACTTACTAAGAAACGAATCCAACGGATGCAAAGAACTTTTTTAAACGTGGGTTCCAAGCACAGAAGCGCAGAAGACAGAAATGTCCATATGCCGGCGGCAGTCGAGACAAATGCATTTCTAGATAGGAGATATGATCACCACTAACTGTGATGCAGGATGTGCTCAGTGTGAGGTTATTGAGCTCATGAGGCACTGCCTCATTCCTTTTGTAGCGCCGATCGCAGCTGCGGCGTCACTGGCGTGTGCTGGTGTGTTTCCAGGCGTCTCTCGACAACGTCCACACGTTTTCGATTGGATTGAAGGCCGGGTACCATGCGGGACAATTCATGCGACGGATATCTTCACTCTCCAACAACTCAGTGAGAGCCACTGCACGATGGTGTGTAGCGTTTTCGTTCATGAATAGGAACTCAAGCTCACAGCACCCTAGAAAAAAACGCACGTGAGGAAGAAGAACCGTAGTGTAATAGTGATGAACCCCCTTGGAAGATGTGGAGCACCGCCACCTTCAAACCGATGCCTTTCAGCGAAATTCGAGGGGTTATTGCGTGTTGCTCGCTCTTTTCAGACGTATAGAGGATAAGTCGGTTCTAATCCGTAAATATCACTCGACCCCATTGAAAAGCTCTTCAATCCATGTGTTCTCGGCACCAAAATAAACGTTGGTTCCAGTGGATAAGCGTCAAACCGAACTGTTCACCTTATGAACAGACCAAATGTGTGCAATCTCCTGGCCATGGTAAAACGCGAGATTAGTAATCAATTTGTGCGTTGAACGAGTCTTGCGATTTCACCCGCTCTCATCCATCGATATCTCTTAGCCTCCTCGCCCTCAGAGGCGAACCGGATCTGATTTCCGGCGGGACTGCTCCCAGATTTTCGCATGTGAAATCGTGCCGGACCATTCCGCTGTTCTACGGATTTTCTAGAGGATCTCCCATTTCCCCCAATCTTGCATTCCGTCACTGCTTCATACTCACCTAGCTTCACCCTCATCAGCGCTCGACCTCGTTGTTCAGAGTCGCCCAAATCTCTCCATTTCACTCCTCGCCTGTAGGACGATGTGCCACTCCTTCGTTATCAAGGTCGCTCATGGACAGCCACTACTAAACATTCAAACAACTGTTACTTTCGTTTGAAACGCCTTCGAACCACGTGACACAGTGCTGTGTTCGACCCCGTACTCATCGGTCACACTAGCTACACTTCGACTGTTCCTCAAATTTCCCAATGATTCTACCTCATGTAAAATCTTTCACATGTTGTCTCTGGGACTGTCTCTTGGCCATATCATGCATTAATATCAAATCGAGGTCTTTCAACTCTATGTACATTGCGCAATAGCCTCCACTGCAATGCCGATTGTACACCGCGCTCGTGCTCTATATTCTCTGCATACGCCCACAGTACGCCATGCCACGTAAATGCGTATGCCCTACCGTACCGGACCCTACGTGATCTGATTGGTCTTTCGTTTGGTTCTGCCTGTTAGTTGTGGTGTTATGTTAATATATCCACATCGTCCTTAATAAAGTTGTACTACTTTTGGCGCGTTCGGGGTAAAGGTTTAGTGTGCAACGGAAGTTGCGCGCCCACAGTGTAACGAAATTCGACAGTGAACGTGGTAGGGGTATGACCCANTTAGTGTGCAACGGAAGTTGCGCGCCCACAGTGTAACGAAATTCGACAGTGAACGTGGTAGGGGTATGACCCAACGTGCATGTGTGTATCGTCTAGCTATATACAAATGCAAGGTACACAAAATAGCACGTGGTTATATTTTAAACTAACAGAAAATCAGTTCATGTAATAAGCAAATTGAAAAACATTTCATTTGTATTAGTAATTCATTGTGAATATATATAATTTATTAATTTCACTTACATTGTGCCGTGAAAAATTTGTTTGTGACAAAAATTGTATAATAAAATTTTGAAAGTGTTTTTAAGTGTTTGAGGTTAATTAAATTAAAATTAACCTAAAATACGCAAGGTACACAAAATAGCACGTGGTTATATTTAAAACTGACAGAAAATCAGTTCTTGTAATAAGTAAATTAAAAAACATTTCATTTATATAGTTTGAATTAAATTATGATTAGGAACGATATCTGAATAAATATAAGCCTGAAATGGTAACATACATAATAAAATTGTATTTTAGTCATGCCAAAGAAGTATAACTTCTATCGCGCTTTCATAAGTACACGCGCCCATTTTTTTTTAATAACAATGTATCTGCGTCTATAATGAGTATTTAAAATAATTAAGTAGCCAAAAACAGTTTTTCCATTATAAATGTTTAGATATATACACACTAGTTCAATATATTAAAATTAGTTAAGGGACATATATCACACATTTTGATTCATAATTACACTACAAAACGACAAGGGCACCAAAGAAAGCTCCAGAGAGGGGAGTTGCCAATGGAACTTTTGCATGCCAGTTCAATGTCTTAGGCGTAAAGGCTTTAATGAAGCATGACATACGCGAGCTTGGGTCATCCTGAGTGCCTCCATGCTTCTAGGTCTCAGTGCACACACAAACGTCCCGATAGACGGTATACTATATATAGAGTTGGAATAGTGATTTCATCAATAACAGAAAAACCACTCGCCGAACATGCAGTTTATATGATACCGTCGGCTGGTGAGACAGTGGAACCTTCGAGGCATTGTAATTCGCCATATATCAAAATGTATAAATGTTTTGTCATTGAAATACACCTACATGAAACCAGCAGTACTACTTTAATAATTCTCGGGAAACAATTTTGCATCAGATATTACTCTAATGTTGCATATATACTTTTTCTTTCGTTTTTTTTGTGTTCATATAATTTGGATTAATGCAAAATTACTCTGGAGAACTTGCTTGTTCAAAACAAGTAGTAAGTTGCAAAATATATATGCATTTACTGCTGCATAAAATATTTTCTCAGTTGAACAGTGTTTTAATTGAAACACAAAATATTTTGTTCGTCTATCAGAATGTACACTCGAGTTCAATAAACCTCTTAGATGGATTGACAGATCAAATTGTATTCGGTGAAACAACCGCTAATACATGATTTGTCATATAAAACAATATTCTTTGTTTTCAGAGACTAATACTCCTTTCAATGTCCATTTCTTTGAGTTCCTTTTTAGAAGTAAAGGATGTTTATGGTAAAGTGAGCACTTTTGAGGTTCTAGTTACTTTTTCCACCCTTTAACGATATTTTTAAAATAAAAATAGCCATGTAAGTAATAAATACAGCGTCTGTACTCCACCACACACGGAAGTTAATGTCTAAGAATAAAATNTAAAAATAGCCATGTAAGTAATAAATACAGCGTCTGTACTCCACCACACACGGAAGTTAATGTCTAAGAATAAAATAAATTAATTTGTTGACTATTATTCCAAAAGGAAAAGCTCTCAAATTACTCACTTTACCGTGAATAGCCTACATATGTTACGAGCTCGCTACTTCGCATCCCGCGCGAGCGAGTAGAAGTGAAGCAGGGCAGTTATATGATAGCGGCGGCAGCAAGTCAAATGAATATTTTGAATGAACAGGCGAACGAAAGGCCGGTGGCCGCCTATCTGTTACAGTAAACGAGCCTACGCGATAATTATTTTTGCGGCGCGCGCTGCTGACCCTGGTTGTATTGATTTCTGCGCATATCCGAGGAATGGTCTGGATTACTGACCTCGTTCTCTCAGCGTGATTAAGTTTGCGTTGAACCTACCCGATGGTCAGGGCGAACGATATAAAAGTGTGACGGGCCTCCGAACCGAGTAGTTAATGAGTGAATGAGTGGCTGAGTTCAGAACGATAGAAGACGAGCAGCAAGAGAAGCGACCAGCGGAAGGTAAATTTGCGACTGCGAGTATCAAGCAGTGAAGAGTGCGGCTGGCAGACTGGACTACTGGACTAGATGCGTGAGTGAAAGACATTACAAATGATGGCAAAATATAGACTTAACACGTGATAATGATGAGTATAAGTTAACTGACTATCCAAACCGAGACATTAATCAGGACGTTAATTAAATTTGAATTTGACATTAAATATTGCGCTCACTGTTTAATAATAAGAGTAATAAACAAGAGAGATAATTTAATGCTGTAAATAATAGCTGTGAGAATAAATTATAAATCTAATTTAGTTCTTTTACTTTTTTTTAAGACCTTCATCCTTCACGAACTCAGATACGCCCCTCAGGTCAACCATTTAACAATATATATGTATAACAGTAACGGACTCGTTAATAATGTGCGTACAAACTTTAAACAACAAAATAGCTCATGAACTTATTCAACTTTTCTTAATCAAATAATAAACTAAATTTAATACACGTTATAACTTCCTAGAGACAATGTCGTATTGGAATCTTTATTTTCTTGTGAATTACTTAATTGCCAATTATGATCTGGCCATGCAAATTGAAATGCAGAATTCAACTTTTTATTGCAGGGTTAGAATATATTTATGTCATACTGTTATTAGGTATTTATTTTTGGCGCGAACTAATATACGGTAAGAAATAAGAATAATTATACAGACATGAGTTCGAGGCATCTTCTTTTATATGGAAACACGAACTTCAAAAGCTGTAATGGGCAGTAAAACCATGAATCCCAGTAAATACACAAAAGATCCTAATGGTAGAATACTGCAATTTTCTGAGAACTTTTGAAGAGTTCAAAATGAAATATATAAATAGTGAATTTGTATCTAATAACCAAAATAACTGCCTGTTCTATATTTTCACGCAGAACCATTTAAACGGACCGTATTTGCCGAGGTAATTTAATTCACACGTGGCGCAGAATTTTAAATGAATAATCAGCGATTCCTAAAGCAAGTCAGGGAACTGGAACGTGCACACCTTCGCACACCTCCGTGCCCCTTTTTACGTATTCGCGCCACAGAATTTTTCAGCGACTAAATAAACGCGATTATAAGGAGATTTATCAGCAGCGCAGGCAGTTGACGTCACCCCAGCCCCCACATACCTTTTCCACTTCACCCGCACAAATCTTCCCCCTGGCACTGATGTAAGTGTTGGTGTGTGGTGTGCGGGCGTAGGAGTAGGATTGGTGTTTGATGTCGGAGGGGTAAAGGGGAGAGAAGGATGCTAAAGCCTTGCGAGTGGTTTATCTTTCCACTTGAGTTCCGTGTGCCTGCTGTTCCTGACGTCATCATTACATGTAAAGGCGGGGCGCGTGCGCTTGCGCACAAAACGATGCGCAGGGGGTGAAGAGCGGGACCGGGCGGAGGGGTGGTTGTGCCGGAAAGCGAACCAAGAGGAAATGACGGGTGTATGGGGGAGGGAGAAGGAGGGATGGCAAGAGGTGCGAGCACGTAGCACTGGCTGCGTGGAAGAGTGTTCCGCCAGATAAATATGCGACCAGACATCAAAGTTACAGGGTTTTGACGGGCAGCTCTAAAGGAAGGAAGGAACGCAAGACACGGAGTGATAAGATAGCTTTTAAAAATGCGTTCGCGCTACGATGGAAGCTCTTAAAACATTTTGCCGAGGCGGGACGGAAAGAAGAGGGTAGAAGGGAATGGACGAGTGGAAGGAAGACGGCAAATAGGAAAGGACATTGTACACGTTTCTATCCTCTCCTCCTCCCCCCCCCCCCCCCCC
>NQII01004779.1:115345-144504 GCA_002778355.1 Clitarchus hookeri | reverse complement strand
GGAACACTTTTCTTCCTCCCGTGCAGCCCTTCCCAAACCGCGCAGGCATTCTCTTCAGTAATTCCGGTGGAAAAAATCACTTTGTGGCCACGCTAGCGTGAATGGCGCAAGTGATAAAAATTACAAGCTTTTCTATAGAACTTGAAAAAGAGAGAAGCGGTTCTAAAGGGGTTAGAAGGGAGAAATGAAGGGAGGGGAGACCGTGCACTCAACTTTAACTGCATGCGAACCTCCGCTGACATCACAAACAATGAGAACTGGCAACGCCGCGAATCTTAACGACCTGCCATAAAACTAGTACAAAGAAGATGTAAAATTGGAGGTGGAACATTTGGTGGACTTTTGTTCCGTCACTGTAAATTGCTCGCCCCTCCCGTCTGCCACAACTGGTTTTACCCTCCTGCCCCTTCTCAAAACTACTGCGCCAGCGTAAAATGAAGTCCCGTCAAGCGAGAAATAGTCATTGCACAGTTTAATCGAAGCTACGTGGGGCTATTCACATTTAGATATACTCCCTCCCCACTCCCGTTCCAGTTACGTCTTTAATGTTATAGTTTGGTTACAGTCACGGTTTGTTTACGAGTTGGTTGTATTTGTTACTTTCTTAACATATTTTAACTTTAATTTAAAAACTAATTAAATGTAAATTCAGATATCTAGAGCGGAGTTAATACCATGCATATACCAACGTTGCAATAATATTTTTATGATGTGATTACTTGTAAATTCGACACATGTCAAATTTATATTTAGCCATTTATGTGTTACATTTTGTTGCTTTACTCATTAATTAATTTGATTCTCATTTTCCTAAATTTACAGAGCAATGCGAGCAGCTATCAAATGGTTCATATCATATTATATTTCGAATTTGTTTATTTAAAAAATTAAGCATTGTAGTTTTCCATGCTATGGTCGCCACTTTAACCCTTTTATTTGTGTCAACACAAGTGACTATTATATTTTTAACTACTTTTTTAATGTAGCCTACAATGCCTTTAAAGTCTTTTGCAAAAACACGCGTTTTTCAAGCCGACTATCTCTTAAAGCACTGGACTGAGTTCATTAAATGCGCAAAATTATTATTTCAATTTCCTGTTGCTCATCAAAATTATTGGAAGTTTGGGAGGATCCAAATTAATAAAGTAGGATCGCGAAAAAGATATACAAGTTTAATAGAGCCGACGTGTCCCTCCTTTCCTCTACTGGTTTAGCGTCAAACACAATACCAGTTTTTGAGTTTACCCGCAGTGTTCAGTAAAATCTGCCCTATTTTTTAAATTTTTTTCTAACTCAAAGTTGTAGACACACGCGTCTCAAGTAAATTACTGTAATTTAATATTAAAGGTAGCTGAAGTTAAATAAAACAGATTAAAATAAATATCAAGCCAAAAGTATTAACGGGCCTATGTGGTATAAATGTGTATATATATATATATATATTTATATATATTTATACATATATATTATAAACTCATTTTATGTAAGTATTTTATTAAGGTAAATATTGTTGTTTTTTAAATAGGTAAATATAATTTGTCGAAAAGAGGTATAAGTAAGAAAATTATGTTTGTACTCATTATAAATAACTAATACTATTTTCTTTTGAAGTTATAGCCTATTTGCGGTTTCACCACACTTTTTGAACAAAACCTTTAAAAAATCACCTCACATATGACGTGTTTAGTTGTTTCTTAAATAAGCCTTGTATCACAAGCGTTTTATACCTGTGTTAACATAAATTAACATAAAAATACCTTATTTTATGGATCAATAAAATCTATATTTACATTTATTCAATAAATAAACAAATAGCATTTATTAATAATATGAATGAAAACAGTGAGAAGACAAGTGTGTTGAGGACGCCTAGTAGGAAATAGTTCTTAATAAAAATATTATAATACTGAGTGCGCAAAAATGCGGTGGATTGTCCCTTTTGTGCGATATCGTGGACTTATTGTGTGTGTATGTGTATACGTGCGCATGCATGTGTTTATTGAGTATGTTTTACGGCACATGCTGCATCTATGACATTTACAAGTAAAATTTTTATCTAATAGAATAAGTACTGGCAAAATAGGAGCGTTGGGAAAGCGGGATATTCCGCGTCATATTCGCTGCACTGAGGGCGTGAAGTACGAGCATTGGAGAATGAAGGTTTTTGGGGGGGGGGGCAGGAAGACCACGGTCCATCAGTGATTCTGGTTGGCCGCAGTCTCGGGCGTGAGCAGCGACGCCAATGGAAGGCAACGTGGCCGAAAAAAAGACAAAGAGAGAATATTTAGCAGCCATTGTTCGCACGCGTGCCGCGGTGATGGCGTCCAGACCACTTCACTGCGCATTGTCTACTGCAAATAAGGTGCGAGCCAGGCAAAAAACCGCCTCCCCCTTCACACCACTGGTAACAAGCTTTCACCAACAGACGTCACAGCGAGTGTTTGGAAGCCAAGTTTTCATTTGACGCAGAAGGAAAAAGTATTTCCTCCGTTAAATTCAAGACATGATTGAGAAGAACTCGCCATGCTCTTTCGCGACGCCACGTGCAGGTTTTGTATCCGTTATCTGTAGTAAGTGAAGAAATGTGTTGATTTTGTGACGTCTTGTTTCGTACGTTGTGTGTCACAAACCACCCGGAATTTAAGGTGTTGGCACATAATTTGTATGTGCACAGGAGCGAAGTTGTTATGCACGTACTGAGCGATGCTCTGAAAATAACGCTTAAAGATGGATTTAGAGAGAGGTTCTAATGGAGCACTGTACTCAGCTGTACGATGAGCAGAACTCAGTACGAAGTAGTACGCACTCTACCAAAATTGACAGAGAAGTACTATTAACGTTGCATATGAAAGAAGAATACATATGTTTTTACATTGTTTTGTAAAACATTCTGCTGGAATACATTTACTTAACTGTTTACAAATATCAGTTAATGTGTTTCTAAATTTTAGCGTATTTCCATTCTGGATGCTTGAGATAGCACATTTTTTAAGAACCTTTTTCAAGAAGGGTAAATCATAATAATGCGTAGTTATTATGTAAGTTGTTATGTCTTAGTTGTATATAAAAAAAATTATTTTACTAATGTCTAAAAATATGTTTTTATAGTTATTTCATGTACATTTATTTGATTTATAAAAATGTTAATTTTTATTTTTTTTGCTAAAGTAGATACATAAAATTAATTATTAAAAATATTTTCAAACATTATTACTAATTACTATTACATACGACCAGATTAAATATTTTGACGGTTTTGCTTAATTAAAGTTTTTCAATTGTGCTTTCAGAAGCATCCAGTAATAATGAAANTCAATTGTGCTTTCAGAAGCATCCAGTAATAATGAAACACGCGTATATATTCATTAAAATAGAGTAATAATAATTTATTTTATTAGTCTATTTGCAGTCTCGTTTCACGTGTAACGTAAATAGTATTTCCTGACAGTTANTTCAAACATTATTACTAATTACTATTACATACGACCAGATTAAATATTTTGACGGTTTTGCTTAATTAAAGTTTTTAAATTGTGCTTTCAGAAGCATCCAGTAATAATGAAACACGCGTATATATTCATTAAAATAGAATAATAATAATTTATTTTATTAGTCTATTTGCAGTCTCGTTTCACGTGTAACGTAAATAGTATTTCCTGACAGTTANGTAATAATAATTTATTTTATTAGTCTATTTGCAGTCTCGTTTCACGTGTAACGTAAATAGTATTTCCTGACAGTTACGGTAGTGTTTATACTATTTATTAATGAGTTTTGCAGTTTGTACTGTCTGGCGCAGAACTCCTTTGGAAGCAAATTTTCTACCTAAAGTCAAATGGTTGTACGATGATAACGAAATTTCTCTGTTGGTGCGATCACCGCATGCAATTTTCGTTTGTAAGCAGTGACTGGTCAATGAATTTCCGCCATGTCACTAGCAGGTGAGGCAGTTTTGTAGGAACGTTTAGCTGGATTTCGGAATATAAATAGGCGTATTGCTTATATACAGTATACTAGGTGGTTTAGCAAGGTGCTTTAAAAAATTAAGGCCCTGAGCTATCTGGCACTTTAAACGCATTTCAGAGGTTTTTAGATACACGTCTTTTGACGAAAATATTAGACGCATTTTACAGTGTATTTTTGTGTGCGGAAATAACACACACACGCTACATTCGAGTTTGGAAAAGTGTTTTAAAGATGTCTCACTTATTGTAACACGCCCACAAAACTCTGGTACAGACTTCTAAGGTAAGCCCTAAACTACCATTTTTATAGGCGGGATGATGAAAATACTGCTCGGAGGTTGAGCTGAAGGGTATCTGTTGCGCGTATTATTGCCGTTCCCTTGCTCATTTCCCTCAAACACGCAAATATCTCCAAGTAGGTCGGAGTAAAGTTGCTAAGTAAACAGCTTCGCCGCACAGAAAAAATGTCAATGTCAGTGTAATTATTTATTATAAACGAGATAACATATGTTACTATCTTAGGTAAGGTCAGGATAATAGATAATGGTTTTGCTGATTGCTGCCGTACTCAGATTACAGCCTGTGGTTCCTGACTTATTTGAATAATACAAGTAGTGTTACAGACGAGGTTAAGGCAGCTGTGGAGTCAACACTGTGTGAGAAGATGGCGGAGTGTTCCGAGAAAGTCGACCCCAATTTCAGTGCCTGCTGCGCTACTTTCATGACAATTCAGTGTGATCAGATGATGTCAAAATCTTTGAGAACAAGAAAAAGTAGTGCTTCATCGTTGCTGAAACTATAGCACGTTTTTTCTGCTAAGTATGAGTAAAGCCATATTTCTCAACGATCAATAGTACGTTCGTTCTTGAAAATAAGATGATATAAAAAAATGGCTTCGTGGCNTAAAGCCATATTTCTCAACGATCAATAGTACGTTCGTTCTTGAAAATAAGATGATATAAAAAAATGGCTTCGTGGCCGTGTCATTGTTATGGCCATGGGTTTTACGTCTGCGATAGCTGGTAACATATTCCTTGGGATATGATAATAAAATAGACGTTACGAAACGGATATTGGGTTTTTGTCACTGGATTCGACATATATATACGAGTTATTTCGTTGGCCACCACCATCGCGCCGGCACATCAGAATGNGTTTTTGTCACTGGATTCGACATATATATACGAGTTATTTCGTTGGCCACCACCATCGCGCCGGCACATCAGAATGGGAAGATGTAATGCTCGGAAATTTTATCCCTCGCCCAAAATTTCTACCAGTCACCACTGGCCCAGATACATAGAGATCTTAGCTGTTTGATCTCTGGGATACTATTGTCATTTTCCTTGAAATACAGTACTTTAAGGCCACTGTTCATCTGCAGTG
Organism: Clitarchus hookeri; assembly: GCA_002778355.1. NCBI lineage: Eukaryota > Metazoa > Arthropoda > Insecta > Phasmatodea > Phasmatidae > Clitarchus > Clitarchus hookeri. The sequence goes on along the minus strand of NQII01004779.1, from coordinate 139,153 downwards.
ATACAGTTGCTTCTCCTGTAAATGCACTGACTTCCCATGTTCAAAAATATTTAATATTTTACTACAAAACATAATTTCAGCTGGATTAGTTAATTTTATAATGCTTATGTTACCGAATACCGAATAAAATACGATAAACTCCTGGTATTTAACGTGTGATATCTTGGACACTGTTGCCTTACTAAATAACGGTTTTTTTATTAACCAGGCAATGGGCCGTATTCTATGTGCGAAAAATTTCGCATCAATTTTCTACCATTTTCAACCTGTTCACGTACCTAATAAATACCCTTAAGAGTATGTGGGTATTTTCAGTACGCAAGACTGTCCGTTCTTATTTTACTATGTCTGGAATAATATGGTTGGAAATAAAGGCAGCGGTATTTTCTTTAATAATACTCGATGTATTGATATTTTACAGGAAAATGTATGTACAAAAATTCGAGGTTACCCATTTTTTGTAGATCCATAAAAATTTTCGGAATTTACTCAGATGCTGAATGTAATAAATCTGTATGACATAGTGAGTTATGTAACATAAGCTAAGTCAATATGACACGAACAACTATAACTAAGGGTCTATACCTCAGAAGAGATCGAAACATCTAAAACAAGTAAATTTGGCAAAACGCAAAGTCAGCTGCTCGAGAATACGTATTAATTGAAGTTCATTCTACTTGCTCAATAATACAGAAGTCTGCTTTACTAACCATTTTATATTAGATATTTAGTTTCACTCGTAAGGATAAGTTAGTTTTAAATTGCCTGAAGCGTTCAGTTAACGGTTTCCCATGTAACCCGCCTAGCAGCGAGTAAGGATGGCTGCATACGTTTCAGGCGCGTGTCCCCGTGTCAATGATGAGGACCTATTGCACGTGAATTGAATGATATTCGTGGGCGGTACGGTGCACAGCAATACACCAGCACTGAGTCTTGCTTGTCATCAATCTGATTTGTGGGATTTTCTACACATCTCTGACGTGAATTGTTATTGCTAATATCATCGAGCTCGCTGCACGGTGTTCACTGGTCCAAGACAAGAGCTTAACACTAATACATCGCATACCACAATACTACGCTATTACAACACTAGAACTCAGAGATTAATGTGTGATGCTACGGCTTCAATAAGCTTAAGAAAAATTGCAGGCATAACTTTCTCAGTCAGGGAGTCTAAGGTGATAATTTAAATGGGAGTTTTATAAATTATATAAGTTGTATTATTATCCATTTTCGGTACATATATTAATTTCCTTCGTGTCTCCGATGTTTTAAAGAATTGACTTCAAAGTATATATTATACTGCATCATTTGAAGATAGCAAAATTACTTTCAAGAACAGATAAAATGAAACGTGAAAATAATGAAGAGATAAAAGTCGTGCGTTGTACTTGAATTTCGTTGTATATCAGTACATTAACTTAAACGTTTGCGAACAATATACTAAGGCAAAAGTGTAACATTAAATACATTTTATAATATAATTTAAATATGTGTGTTCATTAGTTTCTACGATACGGATTTGTTCGCATTTCGATCCGTGGCTGGCATGATATCCTCTCAGTTTGCTCTTCGCACAGAAAAAAAATCTTTATGCAAATGTTTGAAATGAGAAATGACAGGAATTTTTCGCTAAGGTGTATGTTATCTTATACAAGGTGAAAAGTGTTTGTTGTGGGAAATTTTTAACGCCTTATGATTGAACATGTAAGTGTTGACAGTAAAGTAATTAGAGAAGGTCGGCAAACTTCACTTGGTATTTGACTCAATCTTGTTAACTGCGCCTAGGGCTAAAAGCACTTGTACTTGAACAGGTGTATTTTATTGAAAATAAGATATTCGGTTTACCTTCGCAAGCGGATCGAATGCACTTCGACTTTACGACTGTGTGGTCCAGACGTCTAAAAAATTCGTTTCGCTTTGGAAACGCACCTGCGACCTTGCGTTTCCATATTGAAAAATAATCATCAAAGTATGATGATAGTTTTCATCTGACGTAAACGAAACGTGTCATGAAGGAGAAAGTACAATTTTTCGCTGTATATTCAAAATAATAAAAACAAAATTTGTATTGCAGTTCGCGTTTAGTTCAGTTCTTTTGAAAGCAACCTTTTAAACAAACTCCTGTTCCTAACTACATATATTTTTACAGACCACTGATCAGCATGCTTCCAATAAAGTTGGCAGCATTGTAAGTGAAGAGGTATGATGTCATTACGCCGTATTAAAAGAGAACATTTTAATTAGTTTACCCTGAATTTATTTTCTGTCCGTTTAGTGCGCACATGTAGATTCTTGAGAAATTCACGTAATTATTTGAGGATATGTTATACTTTAAACATGCACACGTTTGCACAGCATTTCTCATTGGACTACATTTTTGTACACGCCCTGGAAAGCTATATGTCAATGAATAAACACTCCATATTCGTATGAACCAATCATGTTCAATTTAGGCGCAGGAAAAAAGGCTTCCCTCCCAGGCAGCAAGCAGCCAATGAAAAACGATCTCGGCTGACGTAAGTGCAGGACTGACAAGTAATTTAGGACGTCCATTGATAACGCCAATTTTGCTAGTGCCTACATATTAGTAACAAATTTGCTTGAGTTCCAAACAAACGCACAGTGTTACTTCATCGAGACGGTAAGTAAAGCCCGCCAAACATGGAACGGTTTTCCTTACGATGTCTCACACGCGGAGTCTTGTTTACTGCCGGACGTGCTCGTCCGCTGCAAATATCGATGCCTACGTGCAGTTTTGATGGCCAGTCTACTTTTTTTTCAGTAATTGAAATGGTGCTTTTTTTCTTTACGTGTTTCTTTGCTGGATTCCATTCTATCTCTTAAATGAGAGCAAGGAAGAGTGTCACGTTACTTTATTGGCATGGTATCACGATTGTTTTAACGGTACTTACATACGTAAGCTGTGAACATGGAAAAGTGAACAAAATAACATATAACATTGTTAATAAATGCATAGAAGAAACATGTTTGTATACAATTTTGTGGTTATCTGTGTATTCAGCCCAATTCGCCCAATTTCGTTTCTTCAGGCTAACCATTCTCTTGTCCGCAGTGGTTTATTTCGTCCAATTTTTTCCCATGGTACAAAACTAAATAGGTGTAATTATAGCAATCTGTCTTCGCCGTACAAATGTGAGTGTTTATTATTTTCGCCAGATGTCAAAATGCGTTATGGCTGCGGCATTTTTAAAGTACAGAGTAGCTTGCAAGGAAACCCAAACCGTGTGCGGCAAAGCCAGTGACGGACCCCGCGAAAAACCAAGTAACACAGCTCTTTGCCTAGCTGTCAAATAATATTTTAGCGAAACTCGTATGAAAAATTATCCGGCGTGTGCCGGGCTTAGGTCATTTGCCCATGAGAGCATTTCGCTGCAAACTTGGTAAAAAAAATACAAAATATGCAAGAAGGTATACACTACGCAGGGCTTTCCAAAGTTCTTAGTTTACTGTGGCAGTCTACAAGTGGCATATTCAGTTTATTATGGAGTCCTCTTAATACACTACCGTTTTTTTTGGAGAAAGTGTAGTAAACTTTTGGTTTTATGTTGTACGGTCTCATAAAAAAATGTTAAGGGTGACGAGAGCTTCTGAAGCTCCGAACCAATTAATTCGTTGACGATTATTGCCGGCTTGGTCTCCTCGCCATATGAGCAGTGCTGTAATAAACATCCACATAACGTAATAATTTTTACTGGATTTTTTATTATTTAATTTCGTTTATAAGAGAGATAGGTAAAGGTCTTTTCAGCCACTGCAGGCCAGTGCTGTCTGTTCCACTGCTGAGGTCTGCATTGCGTCATTGCCTCGCCAGTTTGCCAGGAAACTTTGCACGTCAGATTTGTCTTGTATGCTGGCCTGTGCAAGTGCCAAACATTGTGGAGAGCTTACCTCAAACAACCTCTCAGCGCTTACGTCAGTTATTTCTGTGTGTACACAATTGCAACTCATGTACGGCGATATGTATTCATACATCACTGTAGGTAAAGCAAATATCGTTTGATAAAATGATGACACTGTACTTCTAACAAGACAGTTAGAAATGTACATTTGACAAAATAACTGGCATAATTATTAACATTTTGAAAATGTAGGTCTACTGCGATCCACCATTTACATGAAATTGCTTCCTCTCAATCGTTACCTACAAGTACTCAAATTACTGTTTACGTTTAAACACACGGAGTCACGGGCATAAATCCAGTTACATGTATCTGCTGGAAATATACAGTNTTTTAGCGAAACTCGTATGAAAAATTATCCGGCGTGTGCCGGGCTTAGGTCATTTGCCCATGAGAGCATTTCGCTGTAAACTTGGTAAAAAAATACAAAATATGCAAGAAGGTATACACTACGCAGGGCTTTCCAAAGTTCTTAGTTTACTGTGGCAGTCTACAAGTGGCATATTCAGTTTATTATGGAGTCCTCTTTATACACTACCGTTTTTTTTGGAGAAAGTGTAGTAAACTTTTGGTTTTATGTTGTACGGTCTCATAAAAAAATGTTAAGGGTGACGAGAGCTTCTGAAGCTCCGAACCAATTAATTCGTTGACGATTATTGCCGGCTTGGTCTCCTCGCCATATGAGCAGTGCTGTAATAAACATCCACATAACGTAATAATTTTTACTGGATTTTTTATTATTTAATTTCGTTTATAAGAGAGATAGGTAAAGGTCTTTTCAGCCACTGCAGGCCAGTGCTGTCTGTTCCACTGCTGAGGTCTGCATTGCGTCATTGCCTCGCCAGTTTGCCAGGAAACTTTGCACGTCAGATTTGTCTTGTATGCTGGCCTGTGCAAGTGCCAAACATTGTGGAGAGCTTACCTCAAACAACCTCTCAGCGCTTACGTCAGTTATTTCTGTGTGTACACAATTGCAACTCATGTACGGCGATATGTATTCATACATCACTGTAGGTAAAGCAAATATCGTTTGATAAAATGATGACACTGTACTTCTAACAAGACAGTTAGAAATGTACATTTGACAAAATAACTGGCATAATTATTAACATTTTGAAAATGTAGGTCTACTGCGATCCACCATGTACATGAAATTGCTTCCTCTCAATCGTTACCTACAAGTACTCCAATTACTGTTTACGTTTAAACACACGGAGTCACGGGCATAAATCCAGTTACATGTATCTGCTGGAAATATACAGTNAAATTACTGTTTACGTTTAAACACACGGAGTCACGGGCATAAATCCAGTTACATGTATCTGCTGGAAATATACAGTTGATATCCAAAACATATTCCAAGCAAGTCTCGGTGTTCTCTGGAGCAACTGTATTTGCCATAGCCGTGTTTATCGCGGTCACACACAGATCGTTGACGGGATTGGCTGAAGCTTGTTGCCACCATTCTGATGTCGTATATCGGCAGCAGAGCCAGGACCTGAACCAGTCGAGCTCTCACGACGTACCTTATTGCAACCTGGTACATGCTGACGTATCGTTGATCGGTGACAACGAAACAAGAACAGTTTGCATGGAATCATTTCCGTACACGACTACTGTATAATCCGTGAAAGAAGTAAGCTGAATACGTGTTTGATTATAATAAAGCTAATAATGGCTTCATATTTTTAAGCCTAAGTAAGTATTTTTACACACTTAAAAAATAGGTCTCTAAATTAAGTTGCATTTTTCTAAGATTTGTTATTTTTTGCGAACTGACACACCTGTATATTTACAAGAGTTGTTACTGTAACAAATCAGTTATTTTCAACTCGCTGCATTTTATAGCTTTATGAAGCAGTCAAGCCGAAATATAGCACAAAAGGAAATAACAAAATATACAGAAAAGGCCAAGGAGATCTGTTGCCAACATTTATGTAAAAATAAAAGTTATTTATCACAAGGGATACTAGAAAATCAATAACTTAACAAAAAATTAAACCAATGAACAGCGTGGGCAGTACGCACAGAAGTATGCAAATAAAATTGGAAGAAATAACAATAATAATAAAAATTAATATGCACATAAATGTAGATAACTTTGGATGAACAACGAAGGAAAAAAGGTGTACGCAGACAAATACATGCACACAACAGTGGACGATGTAATGGTGGCAACATAGACAAACACAACTGGTCTTCTTCGGCGAAGAAGCGTTACTGCTGATTCGAAAACTGTTATCTGTGATAAATTTTTTACTAGTATAAGCTGAATAGCTGATTTGAAAAAGTTTTCGGCGAGTAGCTTGTTTGCAAATTAAAGTGCGCAGTATAATAATTCCCCCGCTACTGCTACTGCGTTACAACAACTACAATCACTTCTAAANTTGCAAATTAAAGTGCGCAGTATAATAATTCCCCCGCTACTGCTACTGCGTTACAACAACTACAATCACTTCTAAAATAATTCAATCAAATTCTTTGTTTGTAATAAATTTAACAGTGCTGGCAAATGTATTATTTTATCCACAATTTCTTCTTATTAGTTTTTTAATCTAGCAATTTTGAGACCGAAAAATTAATATATAAATACCACGAAGAAAAATGTATTTAACAGTAGTACAGTGACAGGTAAATCACCTGATATCGTGCAAAAATATATACAGCTCTCTTNTTGCAAATTAAAGTGCGCAGTATAATAATTCCCCCGCTACTGCTACTGCGTTACAACAACTACAATCACTTCTAAATTAATTCAATCAAATTCTTTGTTTGTAATCAATTTAACAGTGCTGGCAAATGTATTATTTTATCCACAATTTCTTCTTATTAGTTTTCTAATCTAGCAATTTTGAGACCGAAAAATTAATATATAAATACCACGCAGAAAAATGTATTTAACAGTAGTACAGTGACAGGTAAATCACCTGATATCGTGCAAAAATATATACAGCTCTCTTNAAGAAAAATGTATTTAACAGTAGTACAGTGACAGGTAAATCACCTGATATCGTGCAAAAATATATACAGCTCTCTTGACCTATCAGCTGATGAGGGCAGGATACATAAGTCAAATGTTACAATTGGCACAACTACCCGAACTGACCCAATCTTGCCTTCTTAGCTGAGATGAAGTCTAAAAGGTTCTCACCTTGTTGCTTTACTTTATATGTAGGTTCTTGCTTTTTTCCAGTGTGTCAAATGGAGTTGCAGGAAGCTCCTTAAGATCTTCAATTTGAATTATTTTGACATTTTGATCATTTAAGATTTTTCTTTGTTCAACTAGTGAATAGGTATTAACTACATTATATCCAAATATTTTAGAAAGATGTTTATTAATTTTGTAAAACAATTTTCTTTGTTTTTTACGTGTCGTGTAGGCCTAACTTAATCAGACATTTAGATAAATTCTAAGTACATATTTGAATACAAGCTTATTTGCGTCTATTTTGAACTTGTCTTTCTTGGTAGTCGTTTATGTAGCTCCATACGTTCAGTTTCACGCCATACTTACTTTTTGTTAAGTCTTCAAAACTTTAAACAAAACTTTTAAGTGGTGGCAATTTATTTTATGTGTAATATTTTGTAGTGTTCAGATTTCCTTTCAAATTAGAAGGCATGTCATTCCGAGACAGCGTTTGGTGTAGTAGTAAGGTTTGTGCGTTGTATTTGCGTTAATTATTTGCAGGCCACTTTATACGCACTGGTTTACATCAAAATACATAATTTATTGAAATGAATAGTAAAGCACTAATTTACTGGTTAACGGTTGTGAAAGTCGCATGTTGAATTTCTGTGCTGAAAATAATAATTTTCACGTTGAATAACCGTAGTACTATTGGGACATTTTTCATTACTTCAATTTAAAGGTCAGAGAGAGGCACGAAAATTTCGAGAAATATTGCTAACATTTAGGGACTCGTTTGTGATTAGACTTTATTCTTCGCAAGTCCATTTCAGCGGGGAAAAAAAGTTATCTTATGTTATCTCCACTCATCATGAGCTCTTTTCCATTTTATCTTCCTACAAACATTTTTCATGCGGCTACATTTGAAGTGACACACTGGTGCCAATACAGGCTCCGAAAATGCAAACTGTTTCCATCCCCTTTTCGCTGATTGTTCACTCGAGCCAGATAGAGCTGATGGGTTTGAGAACAGAAAATGTCGTTCGCCTGATGCCTTCCCTGCGCAAAACCTATTTTCTTGAGAAATCTTCTTTGATTGTCGTGCCGCTTCCTGTCAGTTGGATTTTCTCCAGAAAGGCTTCTGTCGAGGCGCGTTCACTAGAACAAATATGTTTATTTCTTGACGTATCCTAAGCTCCTAGGTAAAACAATCGCGCAGTCCTTCGTCGCATCAGATTGGCAAACATGCAATAAAATTGTTACGTTCTACGTTCCCTTGGTTATACTAAATTCACCGCTTATAATAAAGAACTTTTATAATTGTTGATATAAGAAACAATTTATAATAATATAAGTAGTTCAGACACCTATTATCTTCCTTTTGCCTGTGTCAACAAATTACGTTCTTTAAGCACAATAAAAAAAATATTCGTTACTAAATTTTAATATGATTTATTTTGAGATATCTCAATTATACATTCAAGACTTTTAGATTTATTTTGATATGAAAATAAAATGTTGTTAGATAGATCACACGCTTATATATACCTTCTTTAATGGGCGCCCCTTACTGTTGCGTAAATTCTCTTGTAGTTCTGTGCATAAAAGTCAATAAATATCAATGCATCATGCCAGTGTGCAGTGAAAATTTCAAAGCAAAATAGTTTATGATCCATCGTTTTCATTTGAAATGTAAAATTTAGGGTTCGCAGCTCTTTCGAATAGAAAAAAATGTTGTATTTAAGGTTTTATCTGATTCGAGGTACCCAAATTTGACGTATTTAATCTAGACAGTCATATTCGGAGGTACTATCCAAATTATTCAACACAGTAAACCACGTCGTAATGTTTTACTACTAATTTTCTTTTAAACATTACAGTAACAGGAAATCTACCATACCCAGTATAATGAACTTGCTGATATTTTTTACGTTTTTTTTTCTCTAAGCCGTTCACTGTAAGCAATGGAAAAAAATCATGGTTTCGTGATCAAGTACATTACAGTTAATCTTGTGTAAAGCTGTTTAAAGAGAGCAAGACACCCAGGGGTGTTCAAAAAGAGAAAAATGATTTCCTACAATTTTATCCCACTTTGCTTATTTTTCGTTTTGACATGAAAAAATAGTCTCAAAAAAGTATGACAATGGAGGAAAATGAAATCTCATAGATGAAAGAAACCATATATAAAAGTTTTACATTTATAAATTTTTCGTACAAATAAAACCAAATTAATACTTAAGCTATATCTCAAAACAATCGTTCATGTTTTTGGAACATTATGAATAATATTTTTTGTAAATTTGTTGTGCAGGTCGCCCGTATTTCAATTTTAACTATTCAAATAAAATTTAAAGTCTAAGTAGCTATAAATTAAACCGTCAAAGCAGGTGAACCACCCTTCATATTTCAAACAAATTGCAACGTGCCACTCTTATGATATCGATAACACTTAAATTTTAACCACTCTTTGTTTTAAAACTAATTTTCTGAAATTTGTAAAAATCAAAATGTTAAGTTAAAATTGTTATATTTGCGCAAAAAAAATAATAATATTTTTTACACAATAAAGTATTTTTTAATAAGTTATCAATAACATTATATTCTTTGAAGTATTCTTGAGCTGAGGCTAACACACAGAACGAATCATTATTTTGGACATACTCCACTGCAGTGGGTATTGTAGAAAATCATATGAAAAAACCCTTAAAATATACAAAAAAAAATGTCCCTTGAACAGCGTTGAGTGATCTGAGTAGTCGTGCGTGAGTGGGCTTGCTTTGCCGCGAACCCGCCAACTTCTCGCGGGAGCCACCGCGTCTGCACGACCCGCCGAGCGAGCAGCGTGCAGTCATTCATTATTCATGCGGCGTCCTCGATCAGAACGGTTGGTAGCCGTGGAGTGGCACTTGGAGCTGAGAACTCACACTTTTCGGGGGCGAGGCACTTAATTAAACAAATCCGCGAGGAGTGGCGGGGCGCGGATCAGCCACTACCGCGCCGCTAACTGCGGGGTGTGGCAGGAATAGGCGGTCGGAAGGAAGAATTTGGGTGCGGTTCAACCGGAACAGGAAATAGACCTCGCGATCGAACTGGCCGAGGGAAAGCAGGGCGAAGAGCTGCTACGGTGGGGGAGGCGTGGTATGGCGGGGGAAGCTAGCGGTCGCCAAAGAAGCACGGAACTGTGAGCTAGCCAAAGAACGTGAAAGTCGGTCGTGGCTCGAGACTAATCTTCCACACATTCGCTAAGTCAATTCGACCACCCCTCTACACATCTTGCACTTCTGGCTGAACATTTTGAGATTGTGCTATGTTCAGTATTATTTCGTACAGACGACTCCTCGTTACAGCCAGCTCTGAGTTACTTGATTGCATCCTCGTCGTTCAGACTATGAGTTGGCTTCCTCGCTACATGAGAATAACGTCGTATCGACCACAGCCATCCAGCACTTTGCAAGAATACATATAATTTTCTTTGTTAAGAGTTTTGAGTGCCCTGAAAGGCAACAAGGCCTTATAAGGAGTATACTAGACATTCAACAACGGGGAAGGAACCGACCACGTCATGTATTAAGGGGTCTCCCTAGATCTCATTCTAACAACTTGTGTTTATTATAATTATTGAAAAACTGTGAAATATTTCAATGTAATTTTTTTCTGGCTATAAATGGGAGTCAATATTTTGTTGTCAATTCATAAATTTTGTTATTGAAACATAAATGTGGTCGTTGAAAAGTAAATCCAGCGAAAAAAAACCTGTAAGTAGCTTTCTGTAAAACAGAGTTTTAAATTATAATGACAATTATTTATCTTTTCTTAACAGAGTGCTGTTTTAAAATCCTGTAGTCACAGCTTACAATTCTTAGAAAAAACACTCGCGTAGCTAACTTATGCTATTTCCCATCGCCGTCGGTCGCGATGCTTGCTTATGTCCAGACGTAATCTTGAAAAGCTTTTTTTTTTTACTAGGGAGGACCCTTAAGGAAATATCCCAACATTAGCCTGGAGTGATTTTGTGAAAACCTGCAAAACCGAAATCAGGTTCGCCGAACTAGGAATCGAACCCGAGTTCACCTCTACACAATGCTTGGTTAAACTGAAAATGTCGCAAGACGTTCCCAATGATTTTGCTTCACCGGCCTTTGACAACAGCAGTGTCAGCCGAAATGTCAAGTAAAAGTCATTATGGTGTGATTTTACTCCAGAACCAAATAACGTGCGTGAACCGGATTACCAAGTGTTATTCAAAGATTATTTTTCAAAATGTGTTTTACCAGAACAATGATTTTTTGTGCTAAATGGTACAATTTTCAATTGACTGACAAAAGACAAAGTAGATATGAATCACGACGAGCACACAGAACAGTGCACAGTTCGCTGGAACAGCCCGCATTTTAACTCCTAACTCCAGCGTAGAAAGCACCAAGGATAGCAGATAACGACTGAGATTATACGCGATTACTAGCGATGAATTAATCACTCCTAGTGTATATTGCTACATTCACCGAGATGTGATTATTTTTACAGGCTTAAATGAGATTTGTAGCAAGTGCATGAAAGGGTCGTAATTTTCAGTCAGTCACAAGTAAACTACATATGGAAAATTACTGTGCAAAACAGCAAAAAAAAAAATTTATTTTTTCCTTACCAAGCGGGAAAATAGTGGAAAGCGGACTGAAGTGTGCACGCTAATTACAAATTATGTTACGTACTTGAGGTTCTTAGCGTCCTGGGTGATTGAAATGGAAGTTATTGTAAATGCCATTGCTCACGTATTATGACTGGGCGAATCACTGAAACAGGATAGTCAGACCCACTTGAAGTTTATGGGAATCACGTACACACAGTCTTGAGTTATTTTGAGATATTCTTCCTATTATTCCTTTGCGTATCGCACAGAAATTAACAGTTAAAACTCAAATAATGAAAAGAACGGACGTGCAAATGTGAATACCTTTTATCAGTGGATTAGTGATAACAGCGGTAGAAATTAAAAATTATTTACAAAACTGCCGTACACTCAGACTTATGCATAAGTATAGTGTCTGATATGCAAGTGTGGAAAAAGAAAAATTGCTCCATTCGACATGACAAGTGTCCTTGATTGTCTCTAAAATAAGTGTTTCTTGTTTGTACACATTAAGATACGAATATGCATTTTAGTTACACACTTACATTGCTGATAATACAACGGTTCTCTTTTGATGTTGAATTAATAAACTTGCAAATGCAAACTTTTCATGTGTCATAAGGATACAAATTAGAGAAGAAAAGTAGGTCCTTAGCCGGGCTTTCAGAGTGCTCAGTTAAGGATTCCGCCTCACTGGCGTTGGAACTGCGTTGCCGGGTGTTTGGAATCCTGCTTTGTTGTCGAGACTATTGAACGTGCCCCCGGTATGTTTACCCACGAAAAGACATCATAACCCAGACGAGGACGGAACAGGTTACCACGCATGCTGAAAATTATATTTTGGAGCCGCTCTAATGTAGTTAAAAACTCTTTTTCAGACTGCCGTATCTTAAAGCACACTAGCCGGACACGAGTTAAATTACGATAGTTGCCTGTATTGAACCTTGCTACAGACATTCCACCAGTAAAATAATATGGTCACAGTTGGAAGTCCCGTAGGTACACGCAGCACTACGAGAACACTGCACGCCAGTTCAGAGCCCTGCGCGTAGCGGTGAAGGCGCTCTTGTAGTGCGTGCCAAAGAATAAAAACGATGCAGGCAGAGCAGAAGCCAATGGCCAATCAGAGCAGCGGAAGGGAACGCCCCCCTCCACTCCATGCTTTTCCAAGGTCGTGAACCAAAGTTGCGTGGAAAAAGCGGTTTCCGTGTGGCCAGCCCTGCGAGTGATAAAACCCAGCTTCGCTATCGTATTGCACAACATAGGCCGCTCCAACTAGCAATTAAATTTCCTCGTGCTCTTAGGTCGGCGATGAAGCGTAGATATGTTCTACGCGATGGTCTACGCTGCTGCAAGGTGCTATTAGATAACGAGCTACAATTGTTCGGCGTGCTACGGTCGCGTTAGTCTAATAGTATGTTGTCCCGAGCTTACACGAGATAACCGCCGGCCACGTTAACTATTAGATCAGATTGTGGTGGAGCGTTGCTGTCCATGGCAGGCAATATTGTTTCCTTCTCGAAGAACTGTAACCACCTATTAGAACGTAGCTTTTACGCAAAATCTGCAGAGACCGAAAAAATTTTAACGTATTATTAAGGTGAATAATAAAGCACGTATGCAATGAAGTGGTAGTTTGGAACGAAGATGAATTTAAAGATAACGAGTACCTGGCAAGTGACCTCTTTTAGAGGGGCAAACGCGAAGCAAAATGCTAGCTAAATGAGCTGGTTGAAAAGATAATTATAAAGAATGACTAGTTTTCCACTTATTTTTCCACATATTGCTTTTTTTAGTGATAAGATTTTCTATATGAAATAAAGCCACAACAAATTTACAATGCCGCTATGGGGCCTTGATGTAAAAAATAACGTAATCAGTGATTTTCACTCTACGTTCAAGTAAATTTATCCTAAAAATTAGTAAAATAACACGCATATTGTACAGTTACATTCAAACAGAATGGTGTGAAATTACAACCACTGTTTAGCAGAAAATAAACTGCTACATTCGTGCATTTCTTCTCCACGGCAAGTAAATTTACACATACATTGCAATTGTAATTTTAATACAGTGCATGTGTATTTTTTTTACTTACAAAAAATTACAAACACAGATTCACTGTAACTGTAGATAAAACATTTCTGTGCATATTCCACTGTTTTCTTTAGCAATTTTACCGCCAGTGCATGTTCTTTCACCACTGCGTCATGTTAATTCACATTCTATGTATGTGTAGTTTTACAATTTTCACGGCATTTTATTACGTTTTGTAACTTGATAGTCTAATAGAAATATAGAAAATTATCTAGGAAATGTGAATAAAAATTGACTTCAGATAAATAATACGTAGTTTTATGCCAATGCCAGCATATCCCATCTGTGAGTTTTAAGTTTTCCTTTTGGACACACAAATGGAATTCACAGTAGTTATACTCCCTACCGCTAGTTCGCATGTTTTAATCAAATGCTCGTAGTTATCTTTGAATTCCTAGGAACATTAGAGTAAAATTACAACTACTGTACTCGTTTTAGCAAATTACAAATAAAAATTTAAAAATGACCGAACACTGTTATGTGTAAATACACGCTCACAGATACTCCAGAATGTAATGTAAGTTTACACATGCACAGTAATTGTAAAATTACAAACTGGATGATGTACAACTACACTGACATTGGGTGTTTATACAACGACCATGTAGCAGTAAAAATACATAGTTTGAGGTTTTAAAACATGGAGTGCCAGGTGTGTTTTTATGCATATTTCAAAATGTGTAAATTAACTCCAACGTTATGTTTACTAAGCAATACATTAATGTATTTTAACCAAAATTTGTAGTACCTTCTGGATTACTAGGATAATTTGTGTAAAATTTTACGTATTGTAGTATTTTTTGCAAATTACATATACAAAATGTAAAATTAATAAAAATTTGTGTTTGTAAATTTACATTTATTTTTACAGAACACTCTACCTTCTGTTAAAAAAATCTCTGTCTTCTCGGTGTATCCTTGCGTATTAGCATATACATTTTGTAAAATAAACAACTTAAAAAATACATTAAACCTTTCCAGCTGTCATAAAGGTTATCACCACTATTGTCAAATTTGTTAGCGATGTTGTCATCGTTGGTTCTAAGGTTAAGCCTCTATAGGTCATCCTGACTGCCTTCAGTGAACTTGTTATTCGGTCGTTAATTGTCTTAATATTAAAAATACTAGCACTTGCGCTTGTTTTGTAGGCAACCGAACTGATAGGCACTGCGACAACGCACTGGATTTACATTCAGGATGACACGGGTTCTATTTCCACTCCTAGCGTCCTGAGTTTGGTTTTCCCTGTGTTTCCGAAATCAATCGAGATGACTGCTCGGGTGGCGTCTTTCTCTCGGCTGCCTCTGAGCTAGGTCATTCGAGCAGTTCTTCAGGTTGATAATGCCCCAACTATAGACCAGAAGGTACAGCAAAATCTCTAATCGTTCGGTTTACGACAACAGCTTCCTCTACAAGGAACATTCTGTCTTATGTATCTAATTTTATTGTAATTTCCAGAGTGCTTACATTTAACGACGTTTTCTCTTTCTTTATATCCATGTTGCGAATTACTGCCCATTATATATATGATTGAATTTTATATTTGTTTTTACTCGTACATGTGTACATGCACCAACTGCGCTTTATTAAATGTCTCTGATTTGCAATATTCTTTTGTCATAATTACCATTTTTAACATTACCAGTTTAATATCCAAGAAAATTTTTGCTCTCCTTTCATCTGTAAATGTAATTGTATTATTTTCTGTCAAAGTAAAAGTGTGTGCTGTTTCATGTTACAGTATAGCTATTAATTATTTATTAGCTGTTCGTCCATAAATAACAGTGTAAAATTGTATTTTTTACTATAAATATTCTCTCCGGAGGTGTTCGTCATTGATTTATTACTTCCGCTACGTGGATGTTAGAAACTATCTGTCAGAGAAGGGCATCCTTACGCGGCACTTTTCATTGATGTTCGTAGGCATTATCTCAACAAAATTTCTTATGCATGTAATTGTTGTGATACTATTTTCGTGTGTAATATAAAACTGCAATAATTGTTGACATCGTGAGCTGACTTTTCGTCAATTTATTCTATAAACATACAGTATGTTGGTAGTTCAAAAACACCTTTTCTCTGTAATTAGATAAACTAAAATGTGAATTCACTTCAGAATTATTCGTTCTTGTACACGATTTCTATTTCTAAAGATTTAGGTTTCGATAGTGATTTCAATCCCTTGTCGAAATTGTATTTCTATTTTTTGAAGAAAAAGTTTTACTTCTGTGATTGCGTTATTGAGCATTGTCCGCATTGCTGCGAATTGGATAAATGGAAGTCTCATTAAATTCTTAATGCAGGTTTCCACCGTTTCGTCAATCGTCGCGCTTGTATTATACCTGTCCACTGATACGACAGTTGCTAATGAAGCTTCTTCTCGCTCTTAACTAGCAAGAGGCGTAATTAATTTATAAATCGCATACCGGAGTTTCGTGTGCCTAATAGTAGTTTTATTTTCGATATTGATCATTTCTTTAACTTCTTAAACATTTATAATCTTCACTATTGTTAAGTTCTGTTCAGTGGTGCTGTTCATCGTAATTGTTTCGAGAGAGGAGTTGAAACGATAAAACACCAGATTCATATATGGGAGTACTCAGTTTCAATGCGTGTCGCCTCCATCCACGTTTCCGACTTCCGTTGATAACTTAAGACGCTCCAAGCGAATTCGGCGATAGCCGCTTCCATCTCCAATCCTAAGAGTTATCAGTTTCTGATTCCGTGTCTAATTATCTCGTTGTAAAAGAAACTTCAAGTCTGATCTAGCCATAGTCATTACTCATTTGGTTTTAAATAACTTAAACATTTTCGTTAAAATACTCATTTTTACGGAATCTCGAAGTTGATTAATCGTGGTTTCTTCTGCCAATATTCTACCTTTGAAACTGTGTTTTCCTCTGTCTAAGAAAAGCTTGATTAATTCTGGAAAATTATTTTTGAAGTTATGCTTCCCTTTACTACAGTGTAATGTAATTCGTCAGTGAACGTGGTACGGGTATGACCCAACGCGCATGTGCGTATCGTCTAGCTATATACAAACGCAAGGTACACAAAACAGCACGTGGTTATATTTAAAAACGACAGAAAATCAGTTCATGTAATAAGAAAATCGAAAAACTTTTAATTTATATTAGTAATTCATTGTGAATAGATATATATACATATATATATATAATATATAAAATTCTCCCGTCACAGTGTTAGTCACTGAACTCCTCCGAAACGGCTGGACCGATTTTTATGAAATTTTTTATGTATACTCGGTAGGTCTGAGAATATATTTATATTTATTTTTTACACCCCTAAGTAATAAGGGTAGCCACCCCCAAACCATTTTTTTTTATTGTTTGAACAAAAGTTTTATTTTTTTATGATGTGGCATCAAAAAATACATACCCTCCTAAATTTTCACCCTTCTACCACCAACCCTTATTTTTTTATAGCGATATTAGTAATTTAATAAATTTTACCCTAGGTCGATAACTGATCAATTATCATCGATCATTTATCGATCTAGGTTACAATTTATTCCCACCAGGTGTCTCCCAGTGACACAGCAAAACAACGTTTGCCGGGTCAGCTAGTATGTATATATAAATACACATTTATAAATATAATTTATTAATTTTACTTACATTGTGAAGTGAAAAATTTGTTAGTGACAAAAATTGAATAACAAAATGTTGAAAGTGTTTTCTAGTATTTGAGGTAATTTTTTTGTAAGTATTATTTTACTTAGTTATACTTTTTTTTGGCGCGTTCAGGGTAATATAATTATGTTCTTTAATCACACCTTTATTAATTGTATTTACTGTAATGTCTTTCTACAGTCATTTTATCGTTTTTCCTACTTACGTAAATTATTTGCACGCGTAATAAAATTTTATTTTAGTCACGCTAAAGAATTATAACTTCTAACGCGAGTACATAAGTACACGCGCCCATTTTTTTCTTCCGTTTCCATATCTTCAAGTATTTTGTTCTTGCATTTATTATTCTTATTATATAAATATTTCGATAACAGTTCTGGAAAGTAATCAGCTCTAATCTTTCCTGAGCACACCTTACAATCAATCACTATCCACCACAGGTGTATCAGATTAATCCCAGCTCACTTCCTTAAAATGTAGTTTCATGAAATGTAATGCTTTTCGTACTGGAGTTCCTAAACGAGAGAAATATTTAGAAAATTCATAGGCGTGTACAGATTTTTTTTACAAATCTCGAATATTAGTGAACATAACAAAACTGGTTTACTTACATTAATGAAAATGTTACGTAAACCGTTATACTGAACAGGCGAGTGCCAGAACTTAGGAGGCTTGGAAACCATAAGTGTGCTCCAGTTGTTTACTGGGGCGTGCAGTGAGTGATCCGGAGACAGGCCTGCTTAACCTGTCGAATGATCCTGAATTTCACGTACATAATTCGTAATGGAAAATAAAGATTTGGGAATTAAAATTATTTAATTGCAAAATGTTAGAAACACACATTACACAAAACAGCAAATTTGCGAATAATGTTAACCTTATTGAAATTGATACCTGCCCAATGCTATGGTTTATAAGTAGGTATTGAATCTGCTCTCTGCGTAAGGCACCAGCAATTGAGGCTAGCCCTCAGTGTTAGGGCGTAGGAATACGTCAACACTATTGTCTCTAGGTCCAATTTAATAATAAATTCACCTCATTTTCAGGTTACCAATAAATCAGTTTTATTAACGCTTAACAGGGCCACTTATACATGTACACACGAGACAACACTCCCCTTCCCTTTTATACGTAGGCTCCGTATTGATTGGAGCGGCGCTTCGCGTCGTGGTAGGGGGGGGGCAAGATTCTTCACACTCGCTGGATGACTCTACTTAACTGGATGGAGGCGCTGTCTTCTCTCGGCTGGCGACTTGGGACTGCTCCGGCACTTGGTGGGCGTCTCGACGCCTGATCTCGAAGCTCCTCCTCCCGGGTCCACTCAGCACTCGTCGTCTGACGATGGCTGGCTGCCTTTTTGTCGTCCTCTCCCGGATTAGCTCCGCCCTCCTAGATTCTCGTCAGCCGACTGCCATTTTTCTCTGACTCTTCCCGCCGCACGTCTCGCTTGACGGCCTCCGACTGAGGTTGACGTCGTGATGCATTCTCGATCCGGACGCCTCACTTCAGGTCCTCCGACTGACTGCCTGACTGCTCGATCCTAGACTGACTGAACCGTTCCTCCCTCCTCCTCGTGGTTTTGTAGGCTCGATCACCATATTCAACTTGCACCATCTCTGCACGTGTCCGGGGCGCCCGCCGCGTCCCCCCTGAGTCGTAAAACATGTGGCCGCTGCTCCTGTGGTCCGCAGTCGGCCTGGCATCGCCCCTTGATTCTGGCCTGGAAGTTTATTGTTCCGTTCTGCACGTGCGGGAACATTTGGGTGCCCTCTTGGTTCGGCGCACGTGTGGTTCTCCTGCCTCCAGATATTGTGCCGCTATTATCCCAGCACGCCCGCCAAAAGCTCTCAATGTTTATGGCGGTAGCTAGCCTGGGACAGGCGCTGCCGCTGGTGTGGGCTCCGCGTCCCCGGCAGCTGCGAGATGCAGCTGCATCCGCCTTCCTCCACACGTGGTCGTTCCGCCGGGCCGTCCTGGCGTTATTCTTCCATCACGTCCGCCAAACCCTTAATCCTTATTGTGGTCGTCCGCCTGCTGGCTTCGCCAGAGAGTGTGTTCTGACGAATAAAATATAGGGACGCAGAATGTGTCAATATCTTCGTTTAGTGAACATTTCGCGGGTGATAACACATCGCCCATCGTTAGGAAATGAAGAGGTGCCATGTTATTAACCAACAAAAATGTGTTTGCTATTTGTGAGTGTTTGTCAATTGATATGACATATATCACGTGTACATTAAAGAACATGGAACATTGCATTTTGATGAAACACATTCAGCAAATGGTTCTCTAGGAAGCATAGTGGTTATAACTAATTCTTTCCCTACTTTCAAGTGTCTCTCTCTTCCGTAATGGTCAAATCAGACACTATATCTTATGGTTTTAACATCATATTCCATAACAAATTCGTAGAAGAATATCTTTGACTGTTTTGTTGACACTTGAGAATGACTTTCAAAAATACTGGTAGTCGGTTTCAGTAGCCCCCACGGCTAGGATTCGACACAGTTGCGCTCTAATCCATTCGCGATTACTTCCAACTTTTGTGAAGCCCTGCTGAAGATCTACTTTCAGGATCTTCCTACGCTCACGCAAACAAAGCTTAGCCGAGTCTAGAAAATTACGCCAAAAGGACAACGCATCATATTCGTGCGCACTCAGTAACATAACACTTTGCATGAGAACTGTTTCTTACTAGGCATTACCAACACACTTGTTAACACAAATATAAAATGTCTGCAGTACACGATATATTAAGGAAACATCAGAATACGTCATAGAGGGGGTGAGTTTTTGAAAGATTTATTCAAAAAGGGTGAATAAAACGCGAATAGGCTATAGTTCCCACTACTGTAGTTTTGTACGTATACTCAGTGAGAGTGCGTTATAAGATGTTCCAGGACAGAGAGCGGTGAGTGGTAGCAAGGAGCGATCCTCCCGCCAACATCTCTACAAGCTCTGCTTGCTCTGGTCGCGTATCTGTTAACTTGGCCGACCACCCCCTGCTAACCCCTCCCTGGGCCACTTCCCCCCAGCTCCACTGACGCAGGCGGGTGAAACGAACCTGAAAATGTTATCGATGGCCCTCCCTCTTCTTTCTGGCTGTTTTTTCCTCTCGCCCCGGGCAGATGCCCCTCTGCGTGTGTGTGCGTGCGTGTCTGCGCGTCCTCCATGCGCTACATTGTCGATGCACGCTCATGCGCGTAGTGAGACTGCCCTGACCCTTTCTCCCTCCACTGCAGCTAANATCACCTCACAATCCGCGCTACATATTGCCCGACGCGTGACAAGTTTTGCAGTACATCCTTAAACGTCCCTCGTGCTCTTCCCTGACGAATTCACTCGTGAATTATTCACCACGCAATCACGGGACTCCCCAGCCACTCCGTTCCACTAGTGATGAAATAGAAATAACTGCGCGACATGCAGTTTTGGCGCTTGCCGGAACAGCCCTTCGCCGTCTCGTGAAATGGTGAAGTGAAATGTTTGACGCCTTGCACTCTGAAGCTGTATTTCGTACATCCTTATACAGGTTATTCGAACATTAGCTTACGGCGCGAATTATTCTAGGTTTGCATACTGCATGAAATATGGATGTGTGTATGCTTTTGACTTTGGATAAGTCATACTTATTCTGTGTATAGCATAAATTTCGCCTCAGTGGTTAAACAAAAGGATCAAAAAGCCAGCTGTTATGCTATTAGTCATTATTTGAAGTAATTATTGTTAATTATCTTAATTATGAGTGGTTATCTACGCTGTAGCATACGAAGAAAGGAAGTATGTAAATATATTCTAGGAAGGTGAAATGCGCCTAAATCATTTCACAATTTTTACATGAATCCGTAAAATGATAGAATGAAGACAGCACAATGCCCTGCGCAAAATCGCTACACGTTGAAAACGTAGGAATCTCATATCTTACCTTTTGTCTGATGACCAAAGTTCAATAAATACCAAATAACATGCTACCAAAAAAAAAACGTGACGTTCATGAGTACGTGATTACGTAAGCTAAATAGTATTCATTCGTACCGCTAATGT
This sequence comes from Clitarchus hookeri, assembly GCA_002778355.1. Taxonomy (NCBI): domain Eukaryota; kingdom Metazoa; phylum Arthropoda; class Insecta; order Phasmatodea; family Phasmatidae; genus Clitarchus; species Clitarchus hookeri. The sequence goes on along the minus strand of NQII01004779.1, from coordinate 117,682 downwards.
GTGTGTTGCACGGGTCAAGCATCCTGGGATAGAGAGCAGGCAATACATACCTGTACTCAGCAAGAAAATTGTTGTCAAATAAAAAAATTAAAAGAATTGCAAATAAAAAAAAGAATCCATCAGAAATATTAGCTCAATTAATATGGACAAAGTGGAAAGTAGGCAACCTTTATCATAAGAAAATTCATAATTTTATGTATATCTAACACTGCTTGTTTGAAAATGTGATTCCATTATTATATTCATTGACGTTACGGCAAACAGAAAAATATTTGTAATGCCACATGTTAGGGAGAAAGGGGGAGGGGGGCGAAATTCTGGGCAGCGCGAAGAGAAATGTTAAATTATTACTTGTGTTATTAACCTTTCCTGCGCTACGCGGCCTAAGACTATTTTAATTGAGTTTACGAGGATTTGGGAAGTTTCGTATGCATGGAACGAACCGAAATTTCCAATAAGAAAGACACCCCCATGCAGAAAACAGGACCACGCCAACAACCTGGCGAGTGCGGGTAAAATCAACTACTGCATCACCGAACTCGTTCGATCCAAGTCAGCCACAGCCGAAGAGGTAGTCACTTGAAGAATGACAGGCAGATTCTTCTAGACAACCGACTGAAACTCTGTACCTCTTCCACGTGAAATATCGAAACTCTAATTAAAACATTGTGTTTCCGAAGTTATTATAACCACTTGTCACTAATTTATTTACTAATTACTATTGCGCGTTCTGGTTGGAAAATATAAAATAGAATTAAATTCTACAGTTGTCACTGTCTTGTTTATCTGCTTCTTTAGCATGACGAAGTCTCTGGACAACTGAGCACAATTACACAAAACTGATTTTTGCATGTGTAAGCATACTTTCTTTGTGTTTAGGGGACATCTGGTTCAGTGAACATGCAGGAAGCATGGGAAAACAAACATTTCTCCAGTTCTACCTTGTCTGCTGTTTATTCGTCTGCGGTCCCACACGAGACTAGCTGAACACGATCGTAGCGTAGAGTTGCGATCAGCATTACGACCGCCCACAAGTATCCAGCTTTTATAGTACGTTATCTTTCCGATGTCAATTGCCGAGTTTCACTTGCCAATTAGTTAAGTACGACTTTTAGTGAATCTCAGTGTCAGAATGTCAGGCCATCCATTCATTCGCCAATAACAAGATGCTAAATAAAACTAACCTATATACGATTAACTATGTATTTCATTTAAATCCCTAATTCAGTTTTATACGGTTTGATAAGTTTCGATTGTAATTTCACAGTACCTAGACACATAATAACCTTAGGCTGACCGCGTATTTAAAAGCACAGTGCACGATATTTTTGTTGCATGTATAAATAAGACAGTTTATTCCTGTGCGAAATTTGTATTTCTTCCTGGCACGTTGGCATAAACATTTAGCAGTATTTTTGAAATTAAATGAATTCGTGGAAGTCGCATATTAACACAAATATTTCGCTGCAGTTATAGGTAGAACACAATCGTGTCAATGCTACAGTTTTAACAAATTCAAAGTGCCCACTGTTGGTGGCATATAAGGAATCCAATACTACAGAAGTCTATAGAGACATTTCTAGAACTTCTTGGAACGGTTAACTTCGTCTACGGTTACTGCCAATCATTCCTAACGTCATGGAAGATAGCCATCGTATGTGCGGGTAAACTGTTAAATATGTTTTATCATTCTCTAACATGGTCTTGATAGGTAAAGAGTTAAGAGAGAAATTTATTTCTGACGGAGGTTTAGCCAGGCCGCGATGGTTCGGTGGTTAGAGTACTCGCCTCCCACCCAGGCGAACCGGGTTCGATTGCCGGCGGTGTCGCCCCGGAGTTCCGTGTGTGGGGATCGTGCGAGACGATGCCGCTGGGCGGATAGTCACCTCGCTTGAAATACTGCTTGTAAAATGTAAGATGTGGTGTGCAGAGTCAGTTTTGCCGCGAGCATAGTGAGTGTTCCGGCGGGAGGCGTGCGCCGCCCGGCCCCCATTCCGCGGTGAGCTTGATTTACGGCCAGGTGAGGCGTCCCGCCTTACACGAACCTGTTACTCGGGATGGGGAGGAAGCCTGATTTACAAGCTCCTCGGCGCTATGACGTGTTTATGGGCACCCTTCCCTGCCGGCATATTCCCCGGCTCGTGCGGCCCGCAGGCCTACGTCTTAAATCATGCGGTCGTGACCGCGCCAACACATCCGTCTGCCATCGCGCGACGGTATATCACCGAGATATTACAGGGTCTGCTAAGCAGCTACTTGCCCGTCCTAGCCCTAACTTAACCCCCCCCCCCCCCCCCCCCCCCCCCCCCCCCCCCCCCCCCCCCCCCCCCCCCCCCC
>NQII01004779.1:54492-115247 GCA_002778355.1 Clitarchus hookeri | reverse complement strand
GTAGACCGACCACTTATAACGGATTGGATATAAATACTTTCTCCGGTCCTGCTATTTCCGTGATAAACCTTATTGATTCCGAGGCCATGTCCGTCGCCCGATTCGCTCACGTCTTTACCTTACAACTAAAAAGTTCTGGGTTTGAACCCTTAGAGTAAGTCGTGGGTATGTGTGCAAGTTCTAGTTCGATCATTTGAGAGCGATTTTAAAATTACTGCCCTCTCCCTTCTTTCAAAAATTATGCTACTTAAATGGCATAATAATAGTTCATCCCCTTTCTAAGTAAAAACCATTTTGATTTTTAACAGATTGATTTGGCAGGAAGTTAAAATCCACATATTCTTCGTTACGAACTATTCCTCGTATGGTATAAAGTGTTCAAGTGAACAAGTGAATAAGCATTAGTTTGTACCAGACTGAGATCATCAACATCCATACACAAAAAATAAAATGTGATCACTATAATAATTTATGGATGTTCAGGCTACCAAATATTTTTGTTGTGAATACAAAGCTGTTTTGTAGTAATCACTAAACTGTTTTTGGTAACTTCGAAGAGTGTTTTTTTATATTCTTTTATGAAATGTTTTGAGGAAAATAAAAGAATTCAAAGCTTTTTATTAAAAATAATGTTACTTAACACGTTTGCCTAGTAGAGAACGAGCTGAGTAAAATGGTAGGTAGGGTTTTACATGTTAAATAATTTAAGGCTTGTCTCAGCCACATTTTAACATCACTTTGAACTAAAAAACACTAGTCCAATTTTTCCCGGACACATTTATACAAACATATGTTTGTAAAAATATTCTAACCTGCCATAATTGCTGATAAAGTAAGTTTTATAGGGCCAACGAAAAAACAATTTCAAGGTACTTATATTAGCTCTCTCGTAGCATGGTTCATATTTTCAAAGGGCTCAAAGTGTTTTTTGTTTGAAAGCTATATTGTAAAATGTGACTGAGGCACGTCTAAAATACATTTAACACGTAACACCTTATAATTTTCTTTCGACTGATGAAAAAAAATTAAAGCGAGCAATATTTTACCCTAGTCTAGTTAAAATAATTGTTCCTTACGCCTGAACACTCGCTTGCATATACGAAATACATTATCAGTGCCTTGTCTCAACTTCAGTTGCTCTGTGGCTTGCAATCATAACCGCGTGATAAAACGCAGTGTTTTCAACGACTGCCTTACTAAACGTAGGCAGGAACACTTACAGGCGATGTTGTTTATCCGTGAGTGGCAATGCCTACAAATTGTAAACTGTTTAGATAGGAAATGCGGTGCGTACACTATAAAACCGGGAATATTATTATGTTTTACGAACGTATTTAAAGTAATTTTTAAAAGTATAAAATACTTTCCAGTTAAATAACGTGAATTTAACTGGATTTTTTTCCAGGTATACGCGTCGATCTCTCATTTTGAGCTATAAAATGTAAACATGTTACATTTATTTTAACAACATAACAATATTCGTCAATAGACATCAGTATGAAGAAACGCTTTGAATTCACGTATTAACTACACTGATGACACAGTCTAAGGTTACCCATCTTCGTCGAGGTAAACGTTGTCTGGTTAACGACATTTTGTACTATTCTTCGTCTAGTTGGAAACTGGTATACATTATTTTGGTGGTTTCCCTCCAATACTTTCTACAATTAGCCATCGTAGACTGGGTACTTTGTGTTTTCTCAAACCTATTTGTATTTTCAACGTCCTTCTGACAAACCAAATAGAAAATAAACTATTCCGTCTTGGTTAACAACAGCAGACAAGGCACAGTGCAGCAACTGTGCAACGATCGAATGAAGTCACAAAATTGTCGTTGTGTAATCTGCTGTAAATTAAACGCCCAAACTGCCGGAAGTGATTCCTTATGAAAAAATAATTTCGAAAATATAGGACACCATATGCCTAAACGGCATATTAAAGGAGATATCAGCCTATAGAAATGGGGTTTTGAAAACGTATTTTTACTGAATTCCTTGTACAAAGTCTACAAAGTCCACAGCAAAAAGCTGACATACTTCCCATGTTGCAGAGACACATGCGCAATGCTGGCCGTCCTCGGTCTGTGCGCACTGTTCGGCTTGAGGAAGTGATACGTCAGCACATCAACGACGTGCCCTTCACTAGTACACGCCCCATAGCGTGCCAAGTGGGCGTGTCCCATTCAGCCGTGTGGAACGTACTGTGGGTATATCGCTGCCATCCTTACCACAGGCAAAACGTACAAGGCATTCAATGAAAATACGTTTTCAAAGCTCAATTTACACAGGCTCATATCTCCTTTAATAATCGGTTTAAGTATATGGTGTCCTCTATATTTACAACTTTACTTTTCATAATGAATCACCTCCTGCAGTTTAAGAGTTTAATTTCCATCCTGTATATTAAAAGAGAAATAATTTTTCTAGCCACCTCATAGTAATAAACAGAGCAAGGGTATCTTGGTTGTCCCTCAGTTGAACATTTTCAAACATGAATAAATTACCATTAACATCTTTAGTGTTGGCTACACGACCGTGACGTTGGAAATGAGTGGCTGGAAGGGGCGTATGAAGTGTCGACCTCCCCCCCCNTACTAAGTAGCTCCCCTAAGTGTCTCGATGTTTCGACTCGTTCCTCGTGGCGCGGCACCGCATTAACTATGCACGAAGCCCGCGACCGTCGCCCAGGAAAGCCGTGGGCCACGCGCCCCCCTGCTCCTCCCCCTCTCGCCGCACGACGGTAAATAATGACTTGCATCGGCTTGGCAACTCGCCCTAGTGGGAACACCTGGGACCCTTGCACTTCTAACTTGCCCTTGGAACATTTCACCTAGGAGACTCCCTACAAGTCCTGACGTTATTTTCCCGCTCCCTTTTCTATCTGTCTACGGACCCTTGCGTGTTTCGAAGTTTCCAGGGACATCACTGAGAAAAAGGTTTCAGAGAAAAAGAAAGTAGTTTCGGGCAACTAAATTACTTGGTTGTATAGGGACAATTAAATATTTTGTTGTTGAAACCAAATTATTTTGTTGTTACCCTGAACGTGTAAGGTTTCGTTGGTTCAGCCATAGCTTGTATGGCTCTACATATATATGAGTTTATATTATTGTTACTGCACCATGATTCGAATCCATAAACTTGCGTCCGGCCGCTACACCTCGAGACCCCGAGTAAACCAACTGCTAGATACGTAAGAATTTTTTTGATATAAATATGTTTATAAAATATGACACGTATGTAGATAAGTAATTATTGAAGTTTTAATTTTATTGTTTCCCGTGGAACTTGTTTCACNTATAAAATATGACACGTATGTAGATAAGTAATTATTGAAGTTTTAATTTTATTGTTTCCCGTGGAACTTGTTTCACGAAGTTTGTTTATACCGTTATTACGCAAAAATAAATACGCTAACAAACACACGTATTTGTCACAAAAGATATGAACAAACTGTCGAGTTGTAAATTTTAAAGAAAACAATCGTATTACCCGATGACCCTACAGTAAGAACTGGAGAGAGCTGATTTAGTTGCACTTCAAATTCTCTAATAATATATATAGTACTGTTGCATCTAACTAAGTACTATTTTACTCCAAGCAAAATAATAATTTGACGCTTTCTTGTCATTTAAAACGTTTACTGTAACCAAACCAATCAGTTGTTAGTTTTTACATGTACAATCTATGTGAATACTTATAGATGTAACGCCCAAATAAGTGTTCGGCTTTACAATTTTTTTTTTAAATTGTTTATTTGCTTGTAAGGAAACGGATGGAGATGTTTGTATCAAGCGCAGACTATGTGAGTGAACATCAACCAGTGTAAACAAATACTTTTAAATAAATTTATTTGGTATATGCAATTACATATCTCAGTGAATGGGAACCGAAGTATAACAATTTCTCACACCGAATATGTTTCCAAACATTGCGTCTCGTCCATGAACATTCCTTGAAGTTTGGAACCTACGTTCCGTGGATGTTTCAGTTAGACGACAGCTAGTTTTTACAATAGTTACCCCTGAACCAATAATGTATATTACCTATGCACTTTTTAAATCTAGCTTGGTTTCTTCTTNTTTTTTACAATAGTTACCCCTGAACCAATAATGTATATTACCTATGCACTTTTTAAATCTAGCTTGGTTTCTTCTTTAAATTCATTTGGCGTGTTTTTCCGTCACACTGAAGACCTACCGCTTCTCAAGCCTAGTGGCTAGTAATCACGTGTCCTTTAAGTTTTCCAGCAAAACGATTAAATCCTAATTATGTTACAATAAAGATTGCTGTTGTTCTAATGCGTACGAAACAATGTGACTGGCTTCTCTAATTACAGAAACTTTCACTAGCACGTTAACGCGTAGATTTTTTTTTTTTTTTTTTGCAACTCAACTGCTATTATTACTATATGTAGGACCTCCTGATAGGTTTTCCATTAACTTATGTACATTTACAGTTACTCGCATCGAATTAGTTTCCGACTATTTATATAAAAGTGATAAGTAAATCGAAAACAGTACAATTAATAATTAGTTGTATTGTTTGTTGCCAAGTAGAATTTCATCCAAAACTTTATTTTAATTCAAAGTCAAATTGCTGTAATTTATCAGATATATTTATGTAAATGGGGACGACGTAAATGTTTATAGCATTGTCACCCTTGTAAATGAATTCATTTATATGTTCCATTTGTAAAAAAAAATTTCGTCCAGATTATGAATTATGGGTACTGTAGTTATTTACCTTGAAATAATTTCATGTTGAGAAAGAGCGCATTTTAGAATAGGAGTAAGTAAGGAGATCTAATTAATAGTCACACGAGGAGAAAGGCGATAATGTACGTCACTATTGAAAATGTAATACCTTTGTGGAGTGACGGGAGCACCTCGAGAGGAATCCCGCCAGCAGTCGNATGTACGTCACTATTGAAAATGTAATACCTTTGTGGAGTGACGGGAGCACCTCGAGAGGAATCCCGCCAGCAGTCGACAACGTCCGCCATGTTTTCCACACCCTGAAATCCGGACTGGGATCAAACAGGAATGGAGCCTGGGTGTGTATGGTGGAAGGCCTGCTTTCAGACAGCACTGTTCACTCACTTGTTTCGTCAGCAGGCCGCTTCACGATTGTATACTCTTTCACTGAGAGAAAGGTTTGTTCCAGCCAACTAAGTATTTGTTCGTATAGGGCCAAAAATNTACGATTGTATACTCTTTCACTGAGAGAAAGGTTTGTTCCAGCCAACTAAGTATTTGTTCGTATAGGGCCAAAAATATATTTAGTTGCCCCAACAAAATATTTGGTTTAGTAAACAATACTTGAGAAGTAACAATAGAAATTTCGGTCAAAATAAATAAGAATGTCAACAAACATTTTCTTCAATCAACTTTATATATTTGTTCGGCGACTCATTTATTACCTTCGTTCGAAAATACAGCTCGGGATTTTTTATATTTTTTTCTGACAATTACGATTGTAATAATGTTTCTTAGTGCATTTATTGATACTTGATAATGGTATAAACATTTNATTTTTTTCTGACAATTACGATTGTAATAATGTTTCTTAGTGCATTTATTGATACTTGATAATGGTATAAACATTTTAAGAAAACAATTTCAACAGGAAACAAAAAAAGTGAAGATGTTAAACTTGAGATATTTATTTTCACACATTGTCCANTAAGAAAACAATTTCAACAGGAAACAAAAAAAGTGAAGATGTTAAACTTGAGATATTTATTTTCACACATTGTCCATAATTCAACATGTATTTAAAAACATTCTTACTTACTCAGTAATCACTTAAGCCGAGGTTGCTAGGAGACAGCGCTCAGGCGAAAGAGATTTAGATTCGAATCTTAGTTGGGTTTCTATTAATTTTTGTATTTACCGAATTTCTTCAGTGCACGTAAAGCCAAAAAAACTTGGTTTGGCTCAACATTACCTTTTTCTAAGCGTTCGAAACACATTCAATTTATTATGATTTTATATATACTGCCAGAGATCAGCAATTCGACTGTTTCGAGGTGAAGCTCTTTAAGATTCAAAAGTTATTTCTGTAAGTTTTTAAAATATTTTATACTTTCATGACATGATAACGATGATACCGCCATAAAAATTACAAAATCTTTTAAAAACTGACATTTACAATTTTTTTTACTTTAGTTTGAGAATTTTAACTTACAAAGTTAATTGTTAACAATTTAAATAAAAGTTATTCAAACACAAACTTCGGTCTCAGCTAAAGATTTTATTGTAGTCACAGGAGTGGTATTTTGCACATTCTTTGAAATTCGACTCTTGGCTTAACTTCCAGATATTGTGATTTGAAATATTATCTTGTAATTTCAATTTGAAAAGCGGGCGAACCGCAAAACAAATTTCCAAGAAATATTCTTCATTGCATTCTGGTAACACGAACAATTATTTTAAAATGTAGCCTAATGTATTGAATTGAGATTGGTACGAAAATAAATATATATATTTTAGTATATCTATTTCGTTTCATTCATTTTTTGAAGTCATTTTCTCCTCTTTGCATACTTTTTTCAGACCAATATTTCATATCACAACGAAAAAATGTCACCCGTTAAAAATACAATAAAAAATTATTGCAACCTCTTGAAGTAANCAATATTTCATATCACAACGAAAAAATGTCACCCGTTAAAAATACAATAAAAAATTATTGCAACCTCTTGAAGTAAGCACATTTGAAAGAAACTTTTGAAAAATGTTGCTGTCCCTAACTGTATAAATGACTCGCTGGCACATATGTAGTGATTTCGGCAGCAATGAATGGGAACTTACATCTTTGTTTTATGGTGTTTTTGAAAGGGTGTTGTTTTAATTTCATCNAATTTCGGCAGCAATGAATGGGAACTTACATCTTTGTTTTATGGTGTTTTTGAAAGGGTGTTGTTTTAATTTCATCTGCTGATTATTCACACTGCCTGTCTCAGTCCCTAGTGTCCACGTGAGGTACGGAACCCGTTAAGCAAAAAAGCAAGTCACATTGCCTAAACTTCCAGCGGATTTATTTTAGTAACGTTCATTGAGCTGGCATAATGATAACGCAGGAAACAATAACGGTACTCTGATCGTTCCGCCAAATGGCGTCCGCAATGTTCCTTTCGCTATCACTCTCTTGTACAAAATTTGGACTTAATAGAGGTTTAAAGATTTGCCAATGGATCTTTACTACATTCAGTTGCTTAGATCTACTAAACCAAACATATCACATGTTACTAAACATTTAAAGTCACAGTCCCAATCAGTGTTTTCAATTAGTCAAATTGTACTCACTGAATATTAATTTAATAATTTTAATTAACTTACAGCCGTTGTAACTTACCGTGCAGCATAATTAATTCAGTAACAGTTGTAATCAGAGAGATACAGGAATTCTCATCTTCTTCGTCAGCAGNTTACCGTGCAGCATAATTAATTCAGTAACAGTTGTAATCAGAGAGATACAGGAATTCTCATCTTCTTCGTCAGCAGCCATATATCGAACAAATCGTACTGTTTGTGACTTGGAGTATTTAAAAAAGGCAGCTTTTTCTCTCCTTTTTTTTGTTATCACTGTTACTGCGGTTATAGTTGAAGTAGTAATTCTTAAGCATGCGCGACTTATCCTCCTCTCTGCTATCCCGGGGTTCTATTTCGCAACCGTTGGTAACGAATGACATGTTATTCTACACGATTCAGTTACCTCAATAGTAGCACTGATTTAAAAAATGCTATTGTTCACTATTTCCACCGACTACAAGTAGTTGCGAATTATGTGCTGGCAAAGGTAACAAGCCTATAGTTAAAGAGGAATTTAAAAACGAAGCTTCAGAAAAATATTTTGCGTTAACGTATATCTTTATATTTTGTAATCACACTGAATAATATATTCGGAACTTAGTACAATAAGCCAGTAGCGCTATAAACTTACCCCTGGAAAGTGATTAAAATACTATTAATTGCAATGCTATTAGAGCGCTGCTATGGACTAACGAGCCAGCNACTTACCCCTGGAAAGTGATTAAAATACTATTAATTGCAATGCTATTAGAGCGCTGCTATGGACTAACGAGCCAGCCCAATGACACAGCGACCAGGGCGTCGTGCAGAGGGATCTACTGGAATACAGCAGAAATCCCATCTCCATGGCTTTCACTCACTATATTGACTAGTAAGCTGCCACTGGTTTCGTGTCGATCACTTTACACTGTCGTCGCTGACCTGGAGCCATTGGAGCTGTTTCTGGTTTAGAGTGTACGAAACTATCTGTACGAAATTATAATCTTTAATTTTCATTGGAAACTGTATAAATTATAACTGTTATTTTTTATATCTTAATATTTTAAAAGTTACAAACATTNTTTAATTTTCATTGGAAACTGTATAAATTATAACTGTTATTTTTTATATCTTAATATTTTAAAAGTTACAAACATTATATGAACGTTATGTTTTTTAGTTGGAATTTAATTTAAAGCTAGTTTGTATTCAAGATATTCGAGTGCTGGATGTACAGAAAAAAGGGAAAAAAACTTTTTTATAATTTATTACATTGGTTTCACCATAAATTTGCAATAGTATTAGTACATAATTATTAGAAATGATAACTTCAACACTCTATTAAAATAATTCACTGTAATGTCTTTCTCAGACAGGTATACCCTTGTTAAGCACTGCGTCGTGAGACACGAGCCTTATATTATTCACAAGTAAAATATTATCCAGTACTTTATTATTACGATTGCATTCATTTCTGTGTAACTATATAAAATAATATGCAATGATCGGTTTGAGATTTGAACATAGGCACGTATATGTGTTGTTAAATATGTTTCATTCCCTAACTCGCTATATTTTCTCAATTAGTTAGCTAAACAGTATCAGTTTGATGCCTAGGCATGCAGAAATGAAAATAAAAAATAACAAAACTTTCAGACATAAACATATTCTGTGAATTCAACTTGATTGAAGCACGTTTAGGAGTGTGATCTAAATTATATGCTACCGATTACGTTATATAATTTTAAGGGATATCTTCCTCTAAAATGTTTTAAAATAAATGTAATTATTGCGGAGGAGCTGGAATGTTCAAATCGTCGTAATATTATGTTGTGTAGTATTGGAAAATTATTTTCTACACCTTGGGAAGGAGTTTTTTGGGAACATAATACATTTGGATTTAGTTTTATTGTTTTAGCTCCGGAAGCGTAAATACTGACACTACCTTCCGACAGTCTACGATTTTATATGGAGAATGACTTACCGTATCTGCGTATGCAGTAGTACGCCTGTGCAGCATTTCGAAGTTTATAGCAGCCTGCTTTTAAAAAACAGTCACATAAACAAGAAGTTATCGATATAATAAATGAGCCTACTTTCCTCTAAATGGATGCAAATAATTTTAATAACTTTCTTAAAGGTTAGATTATAGGCGAGTCTCTACATCTCTTTGGAAAAGATATCATTAGAGATGCATCCAGAAACAAATCGAATATAAGTGAGACAATTACCAATACACACGTACCCTACCTAGGACTCGAACACAGAACGCCTCGTATCGTAAGTTCTCATACAACCAAATACATTACGGAGGTGTATTTCGAAGAATCAACTTTGGTAGCGGTCAGTCTAAAGCTTTGGTAGACTGGCTTTACAAACTTCAAATATTTAGAGGGACATCATTTTGAAAACGATCGTGTGTATTACTTAAGTCATTTGAGTTTACATGGCATGCCGTAGCATTACTTGTGTGCAGGATTTTGTGGAAATAGGTTGACAGGTCCCAAGGTATAGCATTAAATGTTTTTTTCTATTCTCATTTGGCACTATCGTACAAAAATGCCTAAACCTTGGCTCAGTATAAACCTATCTGGTAATTGAAGAATAATAATTTCATTGAAATTTGTGAAAGTATTTTATATAAATAATAAAAAATTCTAAAAAATATATATTGCACATTTTGAACATAAAAAAAAGGTCCTGCCTACTTAAATGATGTACGTTTACATGGCCTACTGCAGTACTATTTGTCTGAAAAAAATTTTTGTGATAATTACAAAACTGGTTCTAGAGATGTTGCATGAATGTTACATTTTATCATGTGGTATTATCATGCAAAAAGGCGGTAAAAGATAACCTCTATAAGCATTTTTGATGATTCCAATGGATACTAAGTGGATATAAAGTTTAATTGAAATTGATTAAATTACTTAATAAATGACAAACTTATCCGAATTATATATAAGACAGCCATACATAAAGAAGGCCAGACATACTTAAAACAATTAGGATGGACAACAAAAATGTAACTTGTCGCCTTAACAGTGATTTATACTGGTAAATCAATCACACGTTTATTGATGCCATTAAAATAATTACCGAATATAACACTGCCATGCAAAGCATTGTTCCCGTGCGTACTTTACTTTTCAGTTTATCACGCTCTGAAAACGTAGAATTGTGGACTCTTTTTTAAAAACATGCGAAACGGATTTATGTTGGCTAACTTGTATGTGATGTAGATGTAGTTGTTTTGGTTTCGCCATCTTAGCAGCAACATGTGTCCGAAAGAATATTCGGCCGGTTGCTGTGGATTACAGAGAGACTTTGAAAAATTGATCATAATTGTTTTTTTGAAACGCATGTTTCTTGCAAAATTTACGTACAGTTTTAACCTAATTTTACTTCAATTGTTGCCACCTTGGTTTATATTTTAACTGTAGTCGGCATTCAAAATACCATTTTAGTACACCATTAGGCAATGAATTTAAACTTGTGGGTAAATATTTTATTCTTTTATTCAAAAATTTTACTTGCACGAATAATCACTTTTATTTTAGGTACATGTCGTTATGCTATCTGTATCGTTCCGTGATGAAACCCCCCCGCTAGGAAATCCTGCAAGTGTTTATCTGCCAGGCAAGGAAGGCCTCGCCAGCTAACACACACTGTTGAGAAAATGACTTGCAAAACTGGGGCGAATTTGCATATAGCATACAGGAAACTTTTTCGCGATAGTACAAGGGAAGGGAGCAAGTGTGTAAGGTCGGGGAAGAGGGAGTGCCGGGGAGTGGATTTAAAAATATCGGGGTGATTGAAGAGGTAATGGAGGGTTGCAGCTGGATAACGGGAGAGGAAGCGATAACTTGGAGTGCCTCAGGGGGTGGGGCTGAATGGTGTTCCTTCTCGGTGCTGCGAGACGGTTCTGTGGGGGAGAAGCATCTCATCAATTACTAGCCCGGCTTCGTGAGGAATGAGGGTGAGTGGTGGTACGTGTCTGTAGGCTAGTGTGCCGCGGAGGGTGGTCGTGCATGTGCTGCGGAGGGGTTTGGAAGGGTAGGAATGGGGGGAGGGTAATTATGCGTGATGCAGAAACGTACAGCGAGCCTCACGCGAAATATATGGGTCAATATCTGGAGCGTGTAGGGACGTCTTGACGGCCGTGTGAAGCAGGCATTGCACGTCATGCTTCGCCCGCCAGACCGGCGCCTCCTTTCCCTTCATCAGCCGCGAGTCCAATAACCTCCCTCCTACACCCTTCCACCCTCACAACCACGCTGGGGCCGCTGTGGCGTAGTAGTCAGACTGCTCGCCTTCCACTACGACTAACTCGCCACGATTCCCGATACGTGTACCCACATTTTCGCAAGTTGGAAACGTGAAGGACGTTGTCGTTAGCCGGCGGGTTTTCTCGGAGCACTCCAGTCCCCCTCCTTTTTCATTCCGCTGCTGCTCCACCTTTGACTCATCATTCCTCCCATGGGCACTAAAAATGTCGTTTGCAATTCTCTCAACTCAGCCGAACTTCTTTGGAGAAAGGCGACAGTCGCCGCCTTCCGATACACTTAGAATGAAACAGCCAGTAATTTTAAAAAACGAAAACTGATGCACAGATATTGTATATTCAACGTTTCTTCACACTTTTTGAATCAAAGTTTTGAAAAATCACCTCATGTACGACGTGTTTCGTTGTTTTGTTAATACGCTATGTGTCACGCACGCTTTATACTTGTGTTAACATAAATCTACCTTATTTTTGGTTAAATTATCCAATTATTTATATTTGACATATAAACTATAATATTACATATATAATTAATATGAATTAAAAAATTAATAAAATAGGTGTGTTAGTAATACCTAGTAAGAAATATATCTTATTCAAAACATTTTTAAACAGATTGCGCACAAATACGGTACGTTATCCCTTTGGTGTAACTTTCTAGACTCGGTTAAGCTTTGTTTGCACGAGGTGGATTAACAGTCTGAAATTATAACTTATGCAAGGCTTAAGAGAAGTTGGAAGAAACCGTGAATGGGCTATATTGCTGATGAGACGACTTTTTACTGGGCGCCAGCGTGTAACTTCCCGCACCAATCTACAATCATTTCTGAAGGAAATTAAACACTATAATCCATTTACGGTTATTCCACACTTTTCTGAAACCGTACTACAGTTCTACTTCCAGGATATTACTCCGCCTCGTACAAATTAAGTTTAACTACGTCTAGAAAATTACAGTGAAGGACAACGCACCGAATTTGTGCGCACTTAGTTATAATAATATTTTGCATGAGAACTATTTCTTACTAGGCACTACCAACACAGGTATTTTCTCATTGTTATAAATCGTATTTATTATAAATTAAATATTACAATTTATAAATAAAATATATGTAAAACATTCAGTTTAACGAAAAACAAGATACTTTTATGTCAACACAGGTACAAAACGCTTGTGATACATTGCATATTTAGGAAATAACTAAACACGTCATACATTGCGTGATTTTTCAAAGGTTTGATTAAAAAAGTGTGAAGAAACCGAGAATAGACTATACAAGTGAATTCTAGTACTGGCAGATGATACGAGTTCTTTTTTTTCTCAAAGGTAAGTTAGGCCTACATAAATTATTACGATAGTCTCATTAGATATAGGGCTGTCCTTATGGCAGCTTCTTCGAAAAAAAAACTATGATTAAGTTACCCTCAGACTCAACTTACGTTGTCTTTAACACGTACAGTCACCGTGTCGACGATCGTTGACACGTTGCAAATGAATGATACTTATGACTGGTACTGTAAACAGTAAGGCATCAGTGCACAAGTCTTCCTTATGGGTAGTCTGATTTGTGGGATTCTCTACAACGTTTTGACAAATGGTTAAGGCCAATATCATCCAGCACTGGGCGCGTTGTTCACTGGTTGCAAAACAAGTGCTGAACACAAGTATATTGCGCACAAAAATCACGTGAATGTAACACTTGAAATCGGAAATTAATGTGTGGCCGAACAAGTTAAAATGTAAGTCCTAAAACCACGCGTGAACTAACCACATATTTTTAATACGTAAAACAAAACTTGAGAATCATATTTATTGTTTAAATATATTTGTATTTATGTGAATGTGTCGAAACCACCAAAACTGTTCCTTCGCTGTTGGCGAGCACTGCAATAAGTCATAACTTATTGTTCTCCTCAGCAGCAGCAAGAGGAGGTATGCGTTATATCTAATGTCTCAATGAATAAGTGATAATGGGAATTTTTTTCAACTAGCAGTTTCTCGTCCGATTGACTTAGGATGAGCATTCGCTCGTTGTGGTGGACGACTGCTCCAGTTGTTGCGCCGCTGAAGACAACTTCACATGTACGCCCACCATGCCGAGCACACAGTGGGCATTCTAACATAAACACACAGCACTTTTTGTATATTCACGGTTTATTCACACTTTTGAATCAAACCTTCGAAAAAACACCCCATATATAACGTGTTTGGTTGTTTTCTAAATATGTCACTTATCACAGGCGTTTTATGCTTGTGTTAACATAAAAGTAATTTTTTTTATCGAATTGAACTATTACATATATTTTTCTCTATAAATTATAATATTTAATTTATAACTAATATGAATGAAGACAGGGAGAAAATAAGTGTGGTTGTAATACCTAGTGAAAAATAGTTCTTATGCAAAATATGATTACATTGAGTGCGCAGAAATGCGGTACGTTGGCCATCTGTTGTAATTTTCTAAGCTTAGTTTGCATGAAGTGGAGGAATGTGCTGTAAGTGTATATTTGACAGGGCTTGAGAAAAGTTGGAAGTAACCGTGAATAGAGTATAACATTACAGAGGTGAAATATCCGCCTGTATCGCGACCTCCAGTCGCACACGCCAACAGAAAGGCGTTTCTGAACAACAGCTTGTTGGAACACGGTTCGCCAATTTGCAGCAGGTAACCTACTAGCCAACCAGAAGCCCCAGCCAATGGGGAACGTTTTGCAATATGCAGTACTCTATTAGACGTAAAGCCCGTTCTCAAAGCCTGCGCTGCTAATTAGAGCGTCATAAAAATAACTGCGATGCTATTTCAGCTCTGTGTATTTCTCTACTGTACGGCATAACGTATTGAAGCATGGTCGTAAAGTTGAACTGACGCAGAACTTATGGATGTTAGGACGAGCGGACTTATCTCATATTTCCCATAGAAGCCCGGCTTCTTTGGCCATAGTCACATTAAATGTCAAAATGTATATAATTTGACAGTCAAGTGTTGTTAAATTAAATTTTACAATGTCAATTATAAAATTTGTTTTTAACAAAAAATTTTTACCTCCGTAATGGTAATATAGAAATACACCAGTCGGTAAAACTGAAATAGAGGTGTATTTTATCATTTTAATATTCTGAAATAAATAGATACTAAGCATCACGTTATTTTGTCAAACAAACTTTTTTTTTTAATATAAAATTATCTTAGCGTTTACTTTAATATCATAGTATTAAATCGCAAACGAGCTCATGATTTTATTATTTTCATAAACAACCAGACACGAAAAGTATGACTTTAGATTGACGTTATAGAAAATCAGTTGGTGAACGGCAATTTCTCAAAACTCTAAGATAAGAAAGCATTATAAAAATAAATATAATGGTAGAGTTACAATAAAATGCGGTTTTATTGTTTCATAAAAAACAATAATAATATTGTTTAAGCTAATGAGCTAACTTTCTAGAACTGACTGTGTTTTCTTATTACAAGAGATATCCGCTCATATCAGTATAGAGCAGGAAACGAGATAATTCTTTCTGCTGCATCGGTAATAACACACACTTTTCTTTGCCACTAGTAATGCTCATTCAAAATCATTCGTCTCCTGAACTGTGTTATATGTGATCAATTACCATATATTCTACAGAAATTATTTTTACTGTTATTATGACTAGTAGTAGAAGTAGTAAAGTTTATATTTTGCTATTCGTCAAAAAAATGGGTGAACAGAAATAATTTTCTTTCTTCGAGAGACGAAATTTATAAATTCTCCTTTGGTAAATTTATACTCAGCTTTGAATTTTATATTTGCTTTAACATTTATTTCTTAATGGCTATGTCACACGTTTTTATATCATTTCAACTATTAACTGAACCAAGTGTTCTATGATGCTTTCATAACTTGTTTGTCTCTTGTACGACTTAAATTTCAGAGACCTGTGGCTGGCAAGTGTAAATAGCACAAGTTCGATTCTTACAAACGCCGGACATTAGTTTAACTAAGAGGATTTATTGGTGGACTAAGAAGCTCACTTGGGTGCGCGAAGCTTAGTTNTGGGAAGGGTGGGAATGGGGGGAGGGTAATTATGCGTGATGCAGAAACGTACAGCGAGCCTCACGCGAAATATATGGGTCAATATCTGGAGCGTGTAGGGACGTCTTGACGGCCGTGTGAAGCAGGCATTGCACGTCATGCTTCGCCCGCCAGACCGGCGCCTCCTTTCCCTTCATCAGCCGCGAGTCCAATAACCTCCCTCCTACACCCTTCCACCCTCACAACCACGCTGGGGCCGCTGTGGCGTAGTAGTCAGACTGCTCGCCTTCCACTACGACTAACTCGCCACGATTCCCGATACGTGTACCCACATTTTCGCAAGTTGGAAACGTGAAGGACGTTGTCGTTAGCCGGCGGGTTTTCTCGGAGCACTCCAGTCCCCCTCCTTTTTCATTCCGCTGCTGCTCCACCTTTGACTCATCATTCCTCCCATGGGCACTAAAAATGTCGTTTGCAATTCTCTCAACTCAGCNCGCTGCTGCTCCACCTTTGACTCATCATTCCTCCCATGGGCACTAAAAATGTCGTTTGCAATTCTCTCAACTCAGCTGAACTTCTTTGGAGAAAGGCGACAGGCGCCGCCTTCCGATACACTTAAAATGAAACAGCCAGTAATTTTAAAAAACGAAAACTGATGCACAGATATTGTATATTCAACGTTTCTACACACTTTTTGAATCAAAGTTTTGAAAAATCACCTCATGTACGACGTGTTTCGTTGTTTCGTTAATACGCTATGTGTCACGCACGCTTTATACTTGTGTTAACATAAATCTACCTTATTTTTGGTTAAATTATCCAATTTTTTATATTTGACATATAAACTATAATATTACATATATAACTAATATGAATTAAAAAAATTAATAAAATAGGTGTGTTAGTAATACCTAGTAAGAAATATATCTTATTCAAAACATTTTTAAACAGATTGCGCACAAATACGGTACGTTATCCCTTTGGTATAACTTTCTAGACTCGGTTAAGCTTTGTTTGCACGAGGTGGATTAACAGTCTGAAATTATAACTTATGCAAGGCTTAAGAAAAGTTGGAAGAAACCGTGAATGGGCTATATTGCTGATGAGACGACTTTTTACTGGGCGCCAGCGTGTAACTTCCCGCACCAATCTACAATCATTTCTGAAGGAAATTAAATACTATAATCCATTTACGGTTATTCCACACTTTTCTGAAACCGTACTACAGTTCTACTTCCAGGATATTACTCCGCCTCGTACAAACTAAGTTTAACTACGTCTAGAAAATTACAGTGAAGGACAACGCACCGAATTTGTGCGCACTTAGTTATAATAATATTTTGCATGAGAACTATTTCTTACTAGGCACTACCAACATAGGTATTTTCTCATTGTTATAAATCGTATTTATTATAAATTAAATATTACAATTTATAAATAAAATATATGTAAAACATTTAGTTTAACGAAAAACAAGATACTTTTATGTCAACAGAGGTACAAAACGCTTGTGATACATTGCATATTTAGGAAATAACTAAACACGTTATACATTGCGTGATTTTTCAAAGGTTTGATTTAAAAAGTGTGAAGAAACCGAGAATAGACTATACAAGTGAATTCGAGTACTGGCAGATGATACGAGTTCTTTTTTTTCTCAAAGGTAAGTTAGGCCTACATAAATTATTACTATAGTCTAATTAGATATAGGGCTGTCCTTATGGCAGCTTCTTCGAAAAAAAAACTATGATTAATTTACCCTCAGACTCAACTTACGTTGTCTTTAACACGTACAGTCACCGTGTCGACGATCGTTGACACGTTGCAAATGAATGATACTTATGACTGGTACTGTAAACAGTAAGGCATCAGTGCACAAGTCTTCCTTATGGGTAGTCTGATTTGTGGGATTCTCTACAACGTTTTGACAAATGGTTAAGGCCAATATCATCCAGCACTGGGCGCGTTGTTCACTGGTTGCAAAACAAGTGCTGAACACAAGTATATTGCGCACAAAAATCACGTGAATGTAACACTTGAAATCGGAAATTAATGTGTGGCCGAACAAGTTAAAATGTAAGTCCTAAAACCACGCGTGAACTAACCACATATTTTTAATACGTAAAACAAAACTTGAGAATCATATTTATTGTTTAAATATATTTGTATTTATGTGAATGTGTCGAAACCACCAAAACTGTTCCTTCGCTGTTGGCGAGCACTGCAATAAGTCATAACTTATTGTTCTCCTCAGCAGCAGCAAGAGGAGGTATGCGTTATATCTAATGTCTCAATGAATAAGTGATAATGGGAATTTTTTTCAACTAGCAGTTTCTCGTCCGATTGACTTAGGATGAGCATTCGCTCGTTGTGGTGGACGACTGCTCCAGTTGTTGCGCCGCTGAAGACAGCTTCACATGTACGCCCACCATGCCGAGCACACAGTGGGCATTCTAACATAAACACACAGCACTTTTTGTATATTCACGGTTTATTCACACTTTTGAATCAAACCTTCGAAAAAACACCCCATATATAACGTGTTTGGTTGTTTTCTCAATATGTCACTTATCACAGGTGTTTTATGCTTGTGTTAACATAAAAGTACCTTTTTTTTTATCGAATTGAACTATTACTTATATTTTTCTCTATAAATTATAATATTTAATTTATAACTAATATGAATGAAGACAGGGAGAAAATAAGTGTGGTTGTAATACCTAGTGAAAAATAGTTCTTATGCAAAATATGATGACATTGAGTGCGCAGAAATGCGGTGCGTTGGCCATCTGTTGTAATTTTCTAAGTTTCGTTTGCATGTAGTGGAGGAATGTCCTGTAAGTGTATATTTGACAGGGCTTGAGAAAAGTTGGAAGTAACCGTGAATAGAGTATAACATTACAGAGGTGAAATATCCGCCTGTATCGCGACCTCCAGTCGCACACGCCAACAGAATGGCGTTTCTGAACAACAGCTTGTTGGAACACGGTTCGCCAATTTGCAGCAGGTAACCTACTCGCCAACCAGAAGCCCCAGCCAATGGGGAACGTTTTGCAATATGCAGTACTCTATTAGACGTAAAGCCCGTTCTCAAAGCCTGCGCTGCTAATTAGAGCGTCATAAAAATAACTGCGATGCTATTTCAGCTCTGTGTATTTCTCTACTGTACGGCATTACGTATTGAAGCATGGTCGTAAAGTTGAACTGACGCAGAACTTATGGATGTTAGGACGAGCGGACTTATCTCATATTTCCCATAGAAGCCCGGCTTCTTTGGCCATAGTCACATTAAATGTCAAAATGTATATAATTTGACTGTCAAGTGTTGTTAAATTAAATTTTACAATGTCAATTATAAAATTAGTTTTTATCAAAAAATTTTTACCTCCGTAATGGTAATATAGAAATACACCAGTCGGTAAAACTGAAATAGAGGTGTATTTTATCATTTTAATATTCTGAAATAAATAGATACTAAGCATCACGTTATTTTATCAAACAAACTTTTTTTTTAATATAAAATTATCTTAGCGTTTACTTTAATATCATAGTATTAAATCGCAAACGAGCTCATGATTTTATTATTTTCATAAACAACCAGACACGAAAAGTATCACTTTAGATTGACGTTATAGAAAATCAGTTGGTGAACGGCAATTTCTCAAAACTCTAAGATAAGAAAGCATTATAAAAATAAATATAATGGTAGAGTTACAATAAAATGCGGTTTTATTGTTTCATAAAAAACAATAATAATATTTTTTAAGCTAATGAGCTAACTTTCTAGAACTGACTGTGTTTTCTTATTACAAGAGATATCCGCTCATATCAGTATAGAGCAGGAAACGAGATAATTCTTTCTGCTGCATCGGTAATAACACACACTTTTCTTTGCCACTAGTAATGCTCATTCAAAATCATTCGTCTCCTGAACTGTGTTATATGTGATCAATTACCATATATTGTACAGAAATTATTTTTATTGTTATTATGACTAGTAGTAGAAGTAGTAAAGTTTAAATTTTGCTATTCGTCAAAAAAATGGGTGAACAGAAATAATTTTCTTTCTTCGAGAGACGAAATTTATAAATTCTCCTTTGGTAAATTTATACTCAGCTTTGAATTTTATATTTGCTTTAATATTTATTTCTTAATGGCTATGTCACACTTTTTTATATCATTTCAACTATTAACTGAACCAAGTGTTCTATGATGCTTTCATAACTTGTTTGTCTCTTGTACGACTTAAATTTCAGAGACCTGTGGCTGGCAAGTGTAAATAGCACAAGTTCGATTCTTACAAACGCCGGACATTAGTTTAACTAAGAGGATTTATTGGTGGACTAAGAAGCTCACTTGGGTGCGCGAAGCTTAGTTTTTACTTCTCGTTCAACAGTGAGGCTGTTACTGCTAATGATTCAAATTGTAAGGCAAGTTTATAAGTAGATTATATTTAGAAGCTGCGGAAATTGAGTCTGGTAATCACCTTATCGGTTTGCGGCAGTTATCGTGAAATACAAACGGGAGGTATAGATTTACCACGTTAATATTATAATGCATAGTAGCTAATTCCTTCCGCCACTAGCGAATAATTGTAATTATGTTATTACGTTGTTCCAAAAAATAAATTACAAAATTTCATTAATAAAAAAAACTTTTTGTTAATTGTTACTGTTACAAAAATAATTTCCTGTTAGTATGTAGAAAATTTATTGTTAACTTATTGTAACACTTCTGAAAACATAGTTTTGTTCTTTCTTCCACCGTCCATTCAAGTTAACATTTGTTTGCTCTAGTGACCATTACCATTCGGTCCGTCAAACAATACTTTTAAATTCTTGGGAACATAAGTAAATTAGACTTATATTATTTGTCATGCCAATGATCATAAAATACAATCCATTTTAAATGTTGGCATTTTGAACACTTCTGTTTTAAATGGAAGTTTAAACACATACTTGCCTTCCACAGTTTGCTGCCAATAGAAGTTGTTATAACTACTTATATGGGTATTAGCGGGAAAGGATATATTTCAATGTCTTCATAGTGGGGACAACAACCAAAATTCCAAGATACTAAATGAATAATTATTTATTGCAAGTATTAATTTAAAATGATTGTAAATGCATGTACTACCTAAGGAATTGCATAACAGTAATCACACAAGTAGGAAAAGTCAGGTGGCTCATTTGAGCAAATCCGCTTGTACACGAACAGCCCACAAACAGTTTCCATAAACAGTCAACCTCCGTAATGCACCCGCAGATGCACGTGGCCCACATGATAACTCTTGACTGTTGTGTGCGATTGGCCACATCTGGGCCACTGTTCAGAGAACTTCCATGTAGCAAAATACAATCCGCCCATTAGCAGCCCGATTCAGCATAGCCAACTGTACCCCAAACATTCCGGCACAATAAGTGGGCCATGACTGGCAACAGTGGCTCACTGTTTCTGGCCTGCCGTAAGTTAGTCAACTGTCTTCAGCCAACTGTTTGCAAGCGGCTTGTGGTTCAGTTATTAACCACTTTCAGCCCAGCTATTTGCCACTTACACCCCAGCTATTTTCCCTTTTTGGCCCACTTAAAAGCAGCTTTTATGCAGTTTCAAAACCCAAAAATAATTCTGTTTTGCCCAAATAATAATTTTTTTTTTCCATCTTCATGTAATATATTTTTATTTCTTAATTGGTAAATTTCTTCGGAAACGCATGGAATCGAAATCGCAACCCTTGAGGTTATAATCTAGATTGGTACCAATTTACCTAACATGTATTCATATAGAACGTTATTAAGGTACTCGGAATACTTATCCCACATAAAAGTTGCATTATTAAATTTGCTACAGGCACAATTTATTTTAGTATCACAAGTCAAAACTGGGATCCATTTGAATTTTTTAAAAGACTAGTATTTCTGTTTCGGGCTTCTTTCAGGAGATATTTAAGACGCAAAATTAAAAAAAAAAAAAATTATTCATTTTATGCTTTGCAGATTTCTAGTCTAGAAATTATTTTTCCTAGTACTAGTAACGTCACATGATAAAATTNTATTCATTTTATGCTTTGCAGATTTCTAGTCTAGAAATTATTTTTCCTAGTACTAGTAACGTCACATGATAAAATTACTTCGCATATATGCATAAAATAATAAAAGATGTGCATTCACGTATGCTATTAGATATTTCACAATGCATATAGTTTGCACGCCATGAATGCCCCATTAGCTTGCTGATAATATTTCCTAAGCAGTAACATTTCGCATGCTATAAATGGCCCATTAGCATGCTACTAATATGTCCCCAGAAGTATGTAAAGACTCTTCACGATAAACTGAACACTTTTGAAAGCCCTGCTTAATATCTACTTGCGTGCATGTTGTGTATTCTTCCGCCTTATGTAAAATTAACCTTGCCATGGGCCTCATTACTTTCTTCATGCGTCGATCTAGTGAAATTATGAAATTATTAGGAAAGTAAATATTTTAAACATCTGCTAATTTTTACGCTTCGATGCATTAAAAAAACCGAAAGCGAAAGAAATAATTTCAGTTATGGAAAGTGGTAACCTAACGATTTTTATTCGAAGTTAAGACAGGAAACTACTTTCCCTCCATCGGTTCCAACTTTATTGGAAACATGTCACTCAGTGCGCCCGTTAAATATATACATGTACGAGCAATTAATTTTTTCTATTGTTGATTTTAATAGTGCTCACTTTATCGGGAACAGCCTTTAACAGT
Organism: Clitarchus hookeri; assembly: GCA_002778355.1. Taxonomy (NCBI): domain Eukaryota; kingdom Metazoa; phylum Arthropoda; class Insecta; order Phasmatodea; family Phasmatidae; genus Clitarchus; species Clitarchus hookeri. Next base: position 92,911 of record NQII01004779.1, on the reverse strand, counting down.
TAGCATGTCGTTAGTGGCATACAAGCTTATTGATAATATGTCCACAGCAGTAAGCAACAGTTGGCATGCCATCAATGGTCTATTAACTTGCTGCTAATATTTCCCCAGCAGTAAACAACAGTTAGCATATTGTCTATTGTCTGATTGTGGGACTGCTGTTGAATTCTAACAATCATCGTGAGAGCATTGGCCCACATTAGAATTATTTTAAACAATAGGTAGTGTCACTTTTATTTATATTAACTGATTGTGAACCATTCAAGAAATGCTGACAGTCATAANAATAGGTAGTGTCACTTTTATTTATATTAACTGATTGTGAACCATTCAAGAAATGCTGACAGTCATAAATGCGAACATTTTTCACCGCTGCCAACAATTGGCCAAGTGTTAGTTAACTGGTAGTTGTTTGCTACTTGCGTAGCATTTTAATTTCACGTACCCTATAGAGCTTTTCGCGGTGAACTGAGGAGCACTTAAGGCCCTCCCAACAGACATTAACTACAAATAAATAATCTTATTGCAGCCTTAGACGTTAACTCTTGAGAGTGGTGAAAGTTTATTGATCCCTATGTTTATTAATCGCGAGGCAATGTTTGAATAAAAAAGTGGCGGCAGGGTAGCAAATAGTTGAAATGAAAAAGTTATCAGGGCCTTAAAAAGTGCATACTTTATCGTGAATAGCATAAGCCAATCCCTCGCCTACTAGATTATGACATTGCATAACTCCGGTGCATAAAATAAAATAAAGCCGAAAGATAATCGTTTGCATATTTAGTTATTAACTTATCTATCTGGTGTTCTAATCTTTTTTTCAAACTATATTGAAGGAGTATAGTTATCTGAAACATGTGTTATGTGTGTGCATGTTTATAACAAAGTGTTTGGTTACGAGCACTTTGTTAATGCTGGACAATGACCGCCATCTGGCGCGGAGTACGTCCAGGAACCTAGCCGCCAAGACATAGAGCCGTTGTGATTCAGAATCGCCGGCCAGCGGCAGGCGGCAGGTGTTCGTGGCTCGCTTCCCCCTCGTTATATTGAAATTAATCTGCGGGATGGCGACGAGCGAGCAGCTGCACTCCGCCTCCAGAATGCACGCCTTTTGTCCGTTGTCGGGACGCGGAGTAATTACTCCTCCACGAGGTTCCATTGTGCGGCACCAGGTCGCAGCACCGTCCCTTCAATAAGGCTCATTTGCGCCGCCCGAATTCGCGCTCTAAGTTATAGATAGAGCTATCGGCGCGCGGCCTTCTCTTCCCTTACCAATCTCTCTTGTGAGTAAAGGTTGCCGTTCATCACGCCCGGATGACTCACCAATACACTGTCGTAAAGATAGCCTGCCTGTTAGGGGAATTCGCATTTTCAGCGGGGTGATCCAGTGTAAAATGCACTTTAGGGAATGAAAGCAGTGACATTTTTTTTAAGAAAATAAACTGTATATTATATAAAAATAATTAACTGCACAAATGTTAGATTTTATCAACTACAAAAAATAAATTATTGGAAGTCTTTTCCACATAGTACCTACGGATGACTGACGTAGCGATAATTGAGATCAACATTGTGGAAAAATAAACAAACTGTGTAGGTAAATAAGATAACTCTAAAAATCTCCGTTAATGTAATAAATCATTCTATCCCACTTTAGAAAAAAAATGGGTGCGTTTACTTATGTATGAGCGTTAGATGTTAAACATCTTTGGCGTGACTAAAACAACATTTTATTACGTATGCGAATAATTTATGTAAGTAGGAAAAACGATAAAATTTTCGAAGAACGACATTAAATAAAATTAATAAAGGTTTCATTAAAGAATATAATTAAATTAAAGAGACTTGAGAATAATACTTACAAAAAATGCAATTAAAATACTTGAAAACCCTTATATCATTTTATTATACAATTTTTGTCACTAACAAATTTTTCACGGCACAATGTAAATAAAATTATATATATGTAAATAATATATACAATGTAAATAAAATTATATATATATATATTCACAATGAATTACATATATCAATGGAATTTTTTTTAATTTACTTATTACGTGAACTGATTTTCTGTCGGTTTTAAATATAGTCACGTGCTATGTTGTGTACCGTGCGTTTGTATATAGCTAGACGATACGCGCATGCGCGTTGGGTCATACCCNTAGGGGAATTCGCATTTTCAGCGGGGTGATCCAGTGTAAAATGCACTTTAGGGAATGAAAGCAGTGACATTTTTTTAAAGAAAATAAACTGTATATTATATAAAAATAATTAACTGCACAAATGTTAGATTTTATCAACTACAAAAAATAAATTATTGGAAGTCTTTTCCACATAGTACCTACGGATGACTGACGTAGCGATAATTGAGATCGACATTGTGGAAAAATAAACAAACTGTGTAGATAAATAAGATAACTCTAAAAATTTCCGTTAATGTAATAAATCCTTCTATCCCACTTTAGAAAAAAAATGGGTGCGTTTACTTATGTACGAGCGTTAGATGTTAAACATCTTTGGCGTGACTAAAACGAAATTTTATTACGTATGCGAATAATTTATATAAGTAGGAAAAACGATAAAATTTTCGAAGAACGACATTAAATAAAATTAATAAAGGTTTCATTAAACAATATAATTAAATTAAAGAGACTTGAGAATAATACTTACAAAAAATGCAATTAAAATACTTGAAAACCCTTATAACATTTTATTATACAATTTTTGTCACTAACAAATTTTTCACGGCACAATGTAAATAAAATTATATATATATGTAAATAATATATACAATGTAAATAAAATTATATATATATATATTCACAATGAATTACATATATCAATGAAATTTTTTTCAATTTACTTATTACGTGAACTGATTTTCTGTCGATTTTAAATATAGTCACGTGCTATGTTGTGTACCTTGCGTTTGTATATAGCTAGACGATACGCGCATGCGCGTTGGGTCATACCCTTACCACGTTCACTGTCGAATTTCGTTACACTGTGCGCGCGCAACTATACGCGCATGCACGTTGGGTCATACCCCTACCACGTTCACTGTCGAATTTCGATACACTGTGCGTGCGCAAATATACGCGCATGCGCGTTGGGTCATACCCCTACCACGTTCACAGTTGAATTTCGTTACACTGTGCGCGCGCAACTTCCGTTGCATACTAAACTTTTAATCTTACCGCTTCAAAATTAGTATAACTTCAAAACAGGAAATTAGGCCACTAAAAAATGTTTTTTTCCTGCTCTTATCTGATTAGTTGCCAATTTGCAGCTAAAATACTACACGTTACGTGCAACTTTGGCGAGATGTCTCAAAGTTCCTAAAACTGTATTTTTATATGTATATATATGTTTTCCCCAAAACTTCGATTGTGTTTTACATTAAACAAAGTTATGTTAAGAGTTTTGTTCCCCTGCTCCCCATTGTATGCATCGTTACCCTGACAAAGGAAATACATCTAAAAAAGACACAATTTAAATCATTGTTTTAATGCCAATCTTCCCCCTCCCTACAACAAAATTGGAGTTTCTAAATTTCGTTTCTGTTTTAGTAAGGTTTGGTTAGATTATAACTTTCGACGGAGAATAGTTATAATTTATTGAAAGACTTTTATCGATACTAAACAAGTTTGACGTACACATTTTGAAGTATATGTAATTTACAGAAATATATTAAGTACGGAAATTTGTTCAGGTCTCGAACTTATGAATGTAACTGCATTTATATATTTTCAACTATATAATAAGCTCCCTGTTGTGTTTAAATAGATTCTAACTAATCACATGAAGATAAATAACGAAGAGGTTATGCTGTTGCTTACATGGGCTTTAGTTTAAATGGGACTAGCACGTTATTGATAAGAGTTATGTAATGAACATTGTTAAAGGAGTTTATTTAACTTTAAGGTTGTACAATGTTATTTCAATACAAACATGAGTGAATATGCGTGGGAGAGCTATACAAATGTACTAAAATATTTATTTATATTAAATTATAAAGATTTAACCAGCCACATTCTGAGTAAAGTCTAATTGGATATTCCGGAGGCTGAAGCGGAAGTCGACGGCCGGACACACCCATCTTCACTGGTCTTCTCTTTCCAATGGCCCGACGACAAAAGACGCTACACATGGGCTGCACCGTCCTATATCGGCTGCGTTGTCCCAGTTTACTGGCCGGTGGAGGGGGTCTCTGTGGTTTCCGATTTTATAACTAAATTTATCAATCACGGTCCGTGCCCTGGATAAATAAGTGAAGGTGTGATCAGGCAGGCCGCTCAGCTAAGGCCTGATCACAACTCGTAACATCTGCCCCAATGTTCACTAGTGAGATGCCCCATCTCGCCCTAGAGTCCGTGTGGAATATGTTTTTCTTTTTGCAAAAGTGAATAACACGGGTATATGCTTTTACTTGCAGCTCTAATAGTATTGTACTGCTTAGAAGTGAGGTCAGCTTCCACGAATACAGCTAAAGCTTTCGTAGTTGAAAGCTTTGTATTTTGATGGGTACTGCCTTTCTCAGCGGATATTATTATTCTTCTGTATTTTGAAGCCCGAGTTGCAGTTAAAGAAGCGTCTTTAATACTTTTAGACAAATCGGTTTTGCCAGCAGCCCGTGTGCTCATATGCGTAGCATACGTCAACATTGCGTGAGATATCTCAGATCTAAGTTGTTCGGTTTTGCGCCTCTTACTCCTTTCACTGCCTTCGTCAAATCCCCTACTCGGCGGACCGGTTCTCGGAATTGTCCAGATAGACAGCGCTATTGTTTCCTTTAGCCATAAGTCGTTGTTTCTTCGAAAACGGCACTCTTTGTAGCTAGCAGATGTCCACTTCAGTTTAAAGCAATTTTTAAATTATTTAAACTATTTCGAAGTAACTGCAGTTTACCTTCGGGACATTTAGTTTTTTCCACTACTTTCTTCTCAAGAAACTCCTGTTTCTCATCAATTTTTCAATGCTCACATTGCTTTATTATATTGAACATAGCTTCTTTGGTAATCTTCATTGATGGTTCAGCAGTAAAATCTATAAACAAACGACACAAATATTTTTAAATAAATGTTATTTNCTGGTAATCTTCATTGATGGTTCAGCAGTAAAATCTATAAACAAACGACACAAATATTTTTAAATAAATGTTATTTGAAACTAAACAAGATTATAACATTATTACTTGGTCACTTATTTTGGTAATTGCGGAGAAAGGCCGAAATGGGCGGAATTTTTTGTTACGGATATTACAACTAGAATGTATGTGGAATGCGTAGAAACCAAGAATATAGTTTAACTCACTTTAACTTCTCATTAAAATATCTCGGAAACTGAAAATATATCCAAAAATAAACTAAAAAATAGTTATGTCATTTGATGTTTTTTTTCGATGTATTTAAATGAGAATTAGTTTAATTAACTATTAAAAGCAATGAACGTACCTTCATCTGAAGAATCCATAGCAGTTTCTTTCAATACGCACACAAAACAACACTTTCCCAACACAGAAACATTTTGAACATTGCAAATACAACGGCGAGAATTCATAGAGCGATACGCACAACAGATGTATTCCGACTAAAGTGCGAGCGCAGGGTGGCCCCTTGCGCCACGATTGACTTGTTATTGTGTAGAGGGGGTAGTCTCATTGTGTTTGAGTNTGCGAGCGCAGGGTGGCCCCTTGCGCCACGATTGACTTGTTATTGTGTAGAGGGGGTAGTCTCATTGTGTTTGAGTGACAAAAGACCGACTTTACTTAAAATTTGTGATGCGTACTTTTGGCCAGCTATTTAGGACTAATACCTGTCTGTGCGCCGCCACAACTTAACCAAATTAGGTCCGTGTTTAATACATAGGTATTATTTTGTTTATCAAAATAAAATATTTACCATATATATTCTGGAACATGAAAATAATTTGCTGTTTCAGTATATGTCACAGAATTTTCATGTTCTTGATATATGACCTAAGTTCATATTAATATTTCTTTGTGGGATTACTTATCGACGTACAATTTCGCAAACCATTGCTGCATTTCACACAACACACTTGTTATAAACGCCATAAAATAATAATAACTCATGACTCTTATTTAATATAATTCTGCTTTAAACTCGGTTACCTAGAACATTAATAAAAAAAGTGAACCGTTTAAATTTAGAGGAGGGTTTTTTCAGTTTCAAAAAACATAACTGTCAGCCACACAGTTTCACAAGCGGGTGTGAACATCTTGTAATCACGACGGTTATCTCCGTGACCGAAGTTCTTTAAGACTTTTTTCACCACGACGTTCCCAAGTTTAAATCCCACGTGTGCCTTGGATGTGTGTGTGCCTTGGACGTGTGTGTGCCTTGGATGTGTGTGTGCCATATTCAGAACAATATGTGTAAGCAACTCCTGATCACGGATCCATCACACAGGAGAGACATTCAATGTAAACTGTCAAAAAGTAATTGTGAATATTAATTTTCGCCCCATTTTTTGTAAGGAGTGTTTTAACTTATGACAGGAGACCCGAAAATTTCGCGAGTTCATTTGACGACTAGGCCAAACTGGACAGTTGTGCATACACTCCAGACGCGTGCATTTTCTCATTGGCTAGAACATTCACGACGAGCACATTATACTGTGTGCTGTGCTGCACGTGACTGGCTTGTTCTCCTTCTTCACAAGTATGTCTGGTTCACAGTCCTGCATGGCACATCAGATAAAGAGTGGACCAATTACAAAAGTAGAAAGAATGTACAAACATTTTAACTGTTTCGCAGCAGCCCGTGAACTACGAAATTTCCGGGTCTGTACAAACGATAAATCTCAGGGAGATAGCAAGAGTAGTCCATCTTAGACCATGTTTCCTTGCCGAAACCAGGACTCTCCATCACCACCTCCCAGAATCAAACCCCGATGGAGTATACTGGGAGCACTACTTTACTTCTGGTTGCCATTCATTTACGGATCCTGCATATATGTTAGGCCACTTGGCCTCCCTGGGAAACCGTTGTCCAGAATCGAGCCATCCCGTTAAATATAATCTCAGACATCATCATTCTTTGAGGGAAGTCCGTTATCTAATCATTCCAGTTAAGCTCAGATGATTTCTGTCAAAAACTAGGGTTCTCGTATAAACCCCCAATAACGCCACACCTTGGCTATTGCCACATCCAATGTCCAATCACACTTCCATTTCAATTTTCTTTTGCCATATTCGTGTGATTATTTGTATTTCAGTGAAGGGATAAGTCTTATTGGGAATTATTTGTCACCATATGAGACCAGTCAAGCGACGTGGTGAGCACAGACACATGCGATAATGGACCGTGATACTCTGCATTCTCCAGCTGTAACCAACCACCAGTCCACAGTGGCAATCCCATCACGTCTCTCGTGACGCCGGTAAGCTCCAGCCAAAGCATGTCGATCCTGAACATGACGTTCCTCTAATGTCTGGCTGCGGCGAGCCAGAAGGTCGAGCGTGAGCTGGTGTTGACCCAGTCCTGGACAAGGCCGGACGTGCCGCCACACCCCTAGTCGACACCTGATTGGCGCACCCCCTCGTGCCATCGTCGCCGCCCACAAAGCGGCGCACTATCCTAGCCCGCTTTGCATACCGGCTCTGTGAGGGGGTCGGGGTGATAGCTGCCCCGATCTGCTCGTTACACGGCCAGGCCGGACAACCCCTGATTTATGGCCCCCTGTATGTAGGCAAACTTCCTGGAGTGCCAAGGGCTCCGGAGGGGGACGGGGTGGGCCTTCCTACGTTTTCGTCACGCGAGGGCAGACTCGCATTGTGCAAGGCCTGCCACTCCCTCTGCTCAACCCTGCCCGCTGCCATTTCCATATGCCTCATCTCCCTCCCCTGCACTCCACACACACTCAGCTATCGTCGAGTCACAGGGGAGCGAAAGTCACCTACGTCTTATGAATATTTACAAATTATAATTGAAATATCGATCTTGTTAACTCGGAGCAAAATTGTCCTTCGGCCAAGAAAACTGTTTTCTACTCTCTGTAGTATCCTGGTATTAATTTTTCAAGTCAATATTATTCGTTACATGGCAGGATCAAACCACGAGTAAACTCTGCACTTCGTGCATTTGGCAAAGAATATATAATTTCTAGGATGCCATTTTTCAGCCAGGCAAATCCGTACTGTCTTTGATGACCTCGGGATTGCCACTTGTGTGTTATATCCGAAAATTCTGAGCTAATAGTAAACTGATAGCCGTATACTCAATAAAACATGTTTAAAACNCTGTTTTCTACTCTCTGTAGTATCCTGGTATTAATTTTTCAAGTCAATATTATTCGTTACATGGCAGGATCAAACCCCGAGTAAACTCTGCACTTCGTGCATTTGGCAAAGAATATATAATTTCTAGGATGCCATTTTTCAGCCAGGCAAATCCGTACTGTCTTTGATGACCTCGGGATTGCCGCTTGTGTGTTATATCCGAAAATTCTGAGCTAATAGTAAACTGATAGCCGTATACTCAATAAAACATGTTTAAAACNGCTTGTGTGTTATATCCGAAAATTCTGAGCTAATAGTAAACTGATAGCCGTATACTCAATAAAACATGTTTAAAACTCCCACAAAAGCACCGTATAAGTAATTTGAAGATCATTGAAAATACCCATATATATAATTTTTTAATTTACTTTAAAACGTTTTAAAAATCTTTTTCCGGCCGCAGCGATGTCGAAAATTTGATGTTTTACCAGATTCCCGATATTCACGATACACTCGTGAAATGGTCGTACGCTCGTGCGCTGTCAATAACACCACGTTCAAACTCACTTAAATCTTGACAACCTGCCATTGTAGCAGCAGTAACCGATCTAGCAACTTTACCAGACGCTTTTTGTCTTGTATAGACGCTGCCGACCNACCTGCCATTGTAGCAGCAGTAACCGATCTAGCAACTTTACCAGACGCTTTTTGTCTTGTATAGACGCTGCCGACCTCATCGCGTTACTCTGATTGGTTCCATACCTCTGTTATTGGCATACGCACGCCTATACCAGTTTTTTTTTGGCTCTNTCATCGCGTTACTCTGATTGGTTCCATACCTCTGTTATTGGCATACGCACGCCTATACCAGTTTTTTTTTGGCTCTTTGGTGTATATTACGAGGCTTAAGTCTGAAAATTACAAGCATATGCTGAAATAAAGCATTTGATTAATTAGGAGCGTTGTTTGTTATTTATGTTTGCGTACTACTTTACAAATTGGATCCGTAAATCTGTTTTAGTAGCCCTGTATCCCCTCTNGTTTGTTATTTATGTTTGCGTACTACTTTACAAATTGGATCCGTAAATCTGTTTTAGTAGCCCTGTATCCCCTCTGTATATTCTTATCTACATTTTCGTCCTGAAGGAAATTATTCCTGCTGTACTCTTCCTATTTTCTCGGCATTGCGTATTTGCAGTTAAATTTTTAGTAGTTAACAACGTTTCACCTATCTTTCCAATCTCTTTCAAGTTTAAATGTAAGTCATGTGTTAGAAAAATAACTCCAGCCGCGACAAATGCAGTCTTAATGTTGGGTGCTTGAATGTCATAGTAGGCAAACGTTCTTGCAGGGTCGTATTCTTGAAGTGCGCCACACGAGGGGGCTCGAGTAGTAATGAGAAGATGCCATGCTTCAAGAGCATTCTCAGGAGCTACCCAAATGCAGAAATGGCATTGTGATATGCCTCGGTTGGGGGGGGGGCCTAAGCAAAGCTGAATCAGCCAGCCGTTGCCAGACTCGCGGCGTATCGGCATGATTAATGACGGGCCCGCCTGCTATATTACAGATATAATTAATTAATTTATTTGGTCGGGTTGGCCGGAGCACCCAGTTCTTTCCTTTTTCCCTCCCCTGCTCCCCTTCTAATAACCACCTCCCAAAAGCCGCGCCCAGCGCGTAGGTCTTGGCGCTGCCTGAAGATTTATTATATCCCTTTCCAAGGACATTAATCAAAGCGATAAGCCGTCAGTCGCGAACAATCCTGAGTAATTTGATTGCCCCTTCCCTCAGCGAATGCGCACACGTCATAATTATCTCAGGTCGTTGTAATACTTTGTTTTCCCCGTTCTCGTTTTGGCGACATCTCGTGGAGACTGAATGCCAGTTCCAGCAGCTCGTCGAAGGCTCGGAACCGGCTAGGGTAGGCGTGTTGGTGCCCCGAAATGTCAGTGCGCAGTGCATTAAGAAATGTGCTTATGGGAATCAAATGTGCTTACGCAGAAACCCTCCAACACTGTTGATGTAGGGGCAGTAGTCAGTTATGTTACTGGTAACGTCTAAATGTTTTCAAACGCAGAGAGTAATCACAACTAAACTGTCTGCCATGGTCATGAGTGTGATCGTATTTGCGACTGCACATGTAGTTCCCATAGCAATTTGTTCTATTCTTTCTTCAAAAGAGATGTGGGATTTTGAACGTTCGGTTTAATATCAACTTTTATTCTCATTTTGTATACTTCCGTCAAATGTGAAAATTTGATTTGTCATGGGTTTGATTGCATTATTCATGCACCAGTCAAGTGAAAACATGAAATCCTTAATAACCTAAATATGTTATTAATATGTCAGTTCGTACTCTAATGTGTATAAAGCAAAACGTAAAGGCTTGGAACTATTTGACTTGGCTCGCTATCAACTTAACTACAACTATTTTACTTGATTCACTACCAACTTAACTGCAATTATTTTACGTTAATCGCTACCTTCTTAACTATTTGCATTGATTTCCTTCAGTACGGTAGCATATACAGAATTAACGGGAACTATTTTTTTCAAAGATCGATTTTAAAAGTGTTTATTTTACCGCAAAAAGTCTATATTTTATTGCACTGAACAACTTGCAGAATTATTGAGATTGTTTGTATAGAAACTATGACTTAATGAAGTTCGTAACATTGTAATGCTAGTACGGAAATGTCGGTGCTGCCACCCTCAAACTCAATCACAGAAATTCCCTGTAAACTTTCCTCTGGAGGTTTCTCTCAGTGCTTACTTAAGCTGCGGAACTAGCCATATGATAGTCAAACTGGGTTGAACNACTTTCCTCTGGAGGTTTCTCTCAGTGCTTACTTAAGCTGCGGAACTAGCCATATGATAGTCAAACTGGGTTGAACACTCACAGAATGTGCGTGAAACATGAAAACCAAAATGTAGCTAGTGAAATGTAATAAAACCGTAAATAACCCAGGATGGTGGTTAAGCCTGTGCCAGACGTAGCTGGCTTACCAGCCGCGGATTGCTTGTGACTAATCACAACAGCAAGCAGGACTGCTCCGGGTTCACACCAGAAACGCACCCCTGAATGCAGACAGCAGCTGGTAGCGATATTCTCGACCAACCTCGTGTTAATTTGTCGTCTTTTGTAGAGTTACGACGTTTGATATGAAGGATAGGTGTGAAATAATTGTGTGTGCAAGTATTGTTAGAGGAAAAATGCAAGAAGAAACGTTAGTGGGTAAGTGACTTAATAGGTCGACGCGTACAGCTTCCTCAAGACTGCTTGCAGCCCAGGATGCTGTATCGTACATAAACATTTTAAGACTGTCGTTTTCATAGTTTGATGAGTTACGCGATCGTATTTCACCACTGATATAAAAACAAGACACTAACACAAGACAAGCAATTCTTTGCAAAACAAATTTAATTTTATTATTCTATCTTGCAACTGTGGAAGCTCTAAAATTTCTTATAATTTTTTTTCAGAATACCACACAGTATATTTTTCGGTGTTTTTGCCACATGTTGTGACGGCTATCTACACAGTTCTTCAAGAATATAGTTATACAGGACAGATAACAAATGCTCATAGAACAGTCAATACATTATATATATTTACCTACAATTTCATGACATACTCTTCGTAACTTTGTAGCACACACTTAAAAACATGGCAAACCATTTAAATAATACAATTCTCAAATAAACAATAAATTATTGATTGGGGTTAAATCAAAATTTTGATCTGTAAATCGCATCTTCAAAAACATATTCAAGACTTGTGTAAAGGAGGTCATAAAAACAGCTGGCTACCAAAGGTTGCAAATGGTTAACTGTTGCGAGGTTTTTGTTTCGGGAAAATGTCGATAAATGTCTGTTGAAGGATGTCATGTTCATATTCATCTCGGTCTAGAGAGATTGAGCTAATGCTATAGTTCAGAACAGATGGTGCGGCGTGTGCACATCTTGGCGCGTCCACGCACGCCAGCCTTTCTGCAGTTATCATACTTAGTTTACGTTGTAACACTATACAGTTCCTCATGTAACTGACAAGCAATATGTTCCCCGAACTAGTCGTACTTGTCCTCAGGATCAATTTCTATCATTTCGGCTTATCTAGCAATTTATTCACCGCATCCACAAATGTATTGCAACTTTCTAATTTGGGACACTAAACAGGACGAGGTGGAGGAGGAATTTTTTTTAACGGATCGTTTTTCTGATACAATCTGCAGAAATGGTTTATGTGGGCGAATTTGTAGTGAAGGTGTTGGGTATAGTTTTTCTGCGTCGTTTGAATACTGTCCTTCTGCTTCGTCTTCTCCAGTATTCTTATAATTAACATAAGTAGGTTTTGTTGACTGCTGAGGGAGATCCTGGAACAAACAAACAATGTTGTTAGGGAAGTCATAACTACTGCCAGTTCAATAAATTGCATTTCTGTTATAGAAACCCAACAGTGAAGATCAATGAAAAGAAAAACAGCATTTGAGGTAAAATGGAATTTACCAAACAGATGCGGTGCATTTGATGAAAAACACACAGTAATTCACCGTGAAGCAAAAAACGCCTCCTTGTTCTACAACTGTAAGAGGTAAAACAGTATTGTACTCTTTGCAGTAGTGGACGGGGAGTTTTGCGTCTTCTACTTAGATGTTAGAAGTTACAGCAGGGCTAGTAATAGTACTTTATTCCGGAATTCCACCTTGAACGCGGCAATGGAAAACGGTCTCCTGAATTGGCCTACAGGAGGATTTTGTGTAGGTGATGATGAATTTCCTCTTCGACCATATATATGGAAACGAAACCCCTACAGAGGTTTTGCCATTGAATAGACAGTTTCTGTCTATTATCGAGGGTGCGTCGTGTTGCCGAGAATTTCTTTTGTCGACTGGCCTCTCAGTTACACGTCTTTAGTAGACCGAATAACTATTGTTTAATCACTTACGTAATTATTCTCTTTCAGAAGTTATTAAAAGTTATCTATCTAAACTGAGTTTGCTCCATTTAATTTGCAACTTACATTACATAATATGTTACTGAAACGGTGTTATCAATAAATCACTTACCAACTAGGACGATGACTCTCTTCCAACAAAGACATTGTGCAGGAACGCATCTGTAGTCGCAAACAAATGTATTTTTGGTATGCAGATATACTTTCAACATTTTTTAGGCAGTTAAATTATTTCATTTCCGTATGTATCACATATGCTCTTTTGTTTTTTAAGTGTTCCAAACTTATATGCTAATCAACATCGTTCACTACGTCGACCATTTTCATTAAGGCCACATCCTTCGGATCTCGTTTGAAATAGTCAGGACGCGATGCATTCCACAGGCACTCGTACCTTTCATATATACTGAAAAACTCAATTACCTCATGGTTTCCAGTCCCCTTCATTTCCTTCATCACGAATGAAAAGTGACGAAACGCGCACTTTAATACAGTAGTAAGCCCAATATTACCACGCGAGGCACGATTTGCGTAGAGCTATGAACAGTTGTTGTTGGATACTGGTGGGCCAGACACACTGATGTAGTCTATTTACAGTATATATACACACACTTTTCGAATTAAACCTTTTAAAAATTGCCCACATAAGACCGGGTTTGTGGTTTCCTAAGTATGTCATGTATCTCAAAATTAAATTATCATATATTTAATTGAATTAAATATTTGTTTTTAATTTATTTATAAATTATAATAGTTTTTATAATAAATGTGCACGAAAACAGATATATATTAGGTGTGTTGGCAAAAGCTAATAATAAATACTTCGCATGCAAAATATAATTAAACTGAATTCGCCAAATTCAGTGCTTTGTCCTTCGGTGTAATTTCTTAGACTTAGTTAAGCTTTGTTCGCACGAGGCGAAGCAACAGCCTGAAAGGAGAACTTCAGTTGGGCTTCAGAAAAATTGGAAGTAATCATGAACGCACTATAGCAGAGTAAAGCGCGTTACGTTGTCGGCTGGTAAAGTTGAACATGCGGGACCTCGCCATTCGTTGGTAATTACTGGTCGGATGGCGGGAGACAGAAACTACTAAGGCTTCACACTGCGGTGCTCTACTACAGCCAGCGGTTAGCTGCCAGCTCCGTGTCACTCTGGCTTTGTTCATTTGTTTATAAACATAGAATTGTGGAGTAAGTAAGACGATAACAGTGTAAATGCGAAGAAAGTAGGGCAAAACACCCATATCCCTGGGGATAAAACCTCTGGTATTGTGTAGTGCGGGTTTTTTCTGTTTGTATCACTTAAACAGCGATCCTTTAAGCATATCAAGCAAATATGAAGCATAACACTCAGCATTTTGGAACATCACGGTGTCAAAATGAAACATTATTTACACACTGAAAACTCCCGGAATTCAGCGGAAAAAATTAACATAGTATTTTTGTTTTAACAATAAAAGGAAGCAACCATATTTCTTCTATTACAACACAAAATACAGTCATTAATACAATCATTCTAATCATCAATATCTTCTTCTTCTTACTAAAAGCTGCGAACTTCTAGAAGACATAGAAATACTGGGCTTATGATTCTGTCTTAACAGTGTCCTAACAGAATAAATTACAGGGTCAGAAGATAGTAACATTATATTCATTAGATCCCTGTTAGTCGCCTCTCTACTTCACTTACATTGATGCTGTCAAACTATCTTACTAACATCATAATAGGCGGTTCTTTGATTGCCAAACTTGATAACTGTATCACATTGTCATCTAAGATCACAGGACTACGAGAAATCTCAGACTCCAGTTGCTCGCAAAAATTGCATATGTGTGAAACAACTACTTTGCAGGCTTCTCGCCGTGAAAGGAAAGGAGCAAATATGCTATTTCTTGTAGTACATGGCATTATTGCACTACATGGCCGTGACTAGTTTAAACAATATTTACAACTTACATTTTTGGGGGTTTTGTCAAGGAAAATGGGTGTTTTTTCACCCCACTGTGCACCGTCCACCATCCAGTGGTGAACTAACCAATCGTAGTATTTCTATTCATAAGTTTATTGCAGATTGAAATGTTGCATTCCAGCAGGATTGTCTCTAGAATAATGCATACCCTAAAAATTAAGTACCCATATTTGTTGCAAAACTGATACAAATTTTGAAATGGAAATGATTTGACACTAAATATTTATTATTTAATAACGTATTTATTAAAATATTTTTATTGTGATCTCTTCTAGTTTCAGAGAAACCAACTGCTCTTATCAGAGTTTTCTAGGAATAAGACTAACTCATCCGTCAGTAACACATTCATAAATGATTTTCAGTAAATAAATTATTTTCCACAAACAGATGTTTCTGTTTTATAGTGTAATGAAAGTGCCATAACTGTCTGCGAATAACTGAAGAATTATTTCGTCACATCTTTATTTTAAATGGTAAGACTAAATGTACTTTTGTACTTTTCAGATACATAATGATATAAAGCAGTGCAAATAAAAGTTTAAATTTGTGTACACAACTTTCTTCACAAGAAGAATAACCAGATGTCAAGAAGAAATTTCCCTTTTAAGCCGTATTCTGTGTTTGACTTGCAAGCCAGGGTGCCAGGTGTGTCTTACATAGAAAATATTTCAATTACTTGATGTTGCAGTAACATTAATATCTTAACATTATATAACATAAACAGCAACATTAGTTACTGACGGCTCACAGTTAACAAAAAATAAATGCTGTAGTAACATAAATACTGTTGCCACAACATTAGAATATTTCTGTGCGTTATGTTTTAATATCGAGCTACATCTCGAACTGCTGTAACTTCCATTGTTTTGACTACATCAGCTTTAATTTTTCGTTCTGTAGAGATATATCATTGGTGAACACTTTAAAATTTTGAGTATTCCAAACTGTGAACGGCTATTTACAAAAACGGCAACCAAAAATAGTTCTCGGATAAGTACGCTATCAAGTACATAGAGGTGGTAAAAAAATCATGTCAAATATCCTACCAAAACAAATAGAATGTGCATTTTATCATACATTTATCTGACAAGATGTTATAATTTCCTGGATGCAAATGTTTGCTGCGCAATTATTTTTCTATAAAACGTTACTTAAGCTTGTAGTTACAATATTTTTCACATACTAACTTAAAAAAACTTTCTACGTACCATAGCGTAAGGTGTAGTACCATGGGTTTGCTGTATTTCCACTCCACGACGTGATTATTCGCTGTCGTAATCTAATCGCATATAGCACTGAAGGAACTTGAGCACTTGCTAGCCGGAGCGAATGCAATGACAAGATTAAGATCGTCCAGTAACTAGCAACACGTCTTGGCACTGATCCATTCGCATCGTCAATGGGGAGATGCAGCGGTGTGTTGCAAAAGAAAAGTATTCGTCCACAACTTTAGGATTTAAAGAATCGTTATTTTGCTGCCTGTGCCTCCCAGTGAAGCGCAACATAATAATGGCTATCGCGGTGTTCTAGGTTAAGTTACGGAATTCTTCAATTGTGTTTCGCCCTCGCAAAATGTTGGTCAGGTGGACTTCTCAGAACTGACCACATTTCTCGACACACACATTCACACGCCTTACCAAAGGAGAGAAGAGAATTAAAAGTGCCGTAGGGAGAATTGTACATTCGGACTTATTTGACAGTGCTATGGAGAGCTCACTGGTGACCTACCAGTATAATCCTCACTGATAGGCCGAAACACTAATTTCATAGCATGAAACTATGACGGAAGTTAATCAGTTACCACTGAATAGCAGAAAAGTTTGCTTTACTGTAAACTAGTCCCTCATTAGAGTAGATCCCGCTAGAAATAAGAAGAATTCGTAGTTAAATAAGTAAGGGTGAAATAATTTTCAGCTATAAATTTATGACTGTTACAGAGCTACAGAAATTTTTTGTTTGACTATTAATAAGTACCCATTAGAGGAATTTTGAAAATTGCTATTTCAAGCACAAATGAGCACTCGTAAATTCAATAATTTTAATACAACTTACGCCATTGTTTTATTCTAGCCCTGCCCCTGACTGCCAATTATGCAGTAATGTTGCCAGTAAATTATGAAAGTGATAATTTTTTCATTTTTAATAGTGTTAGTAGGATAAAAATACCGATTCTGTTGCATTAAACATGTAGGTGGAATAGTTGAGGTGGTTAATGACATCGGGCGGCGATCATCTTAAATGAGATTGATATTGACCCGGGATAACCTTAAAGTTAAAAAATCTATGCAATTCGCAAATAAAAATAAAAATATAAAAATCTGTTGTAAAGGTACCAAGATAAAGTTTCATTTAATTTAAATCATGATACTTTACAGTTGATCACAGTGTTGAATATTTGTGGAACAGAAATTATTTTTACGCTACTCCCCACCTGTGTGATACGGAGTGGTTCAAAGGATGTGAGTTAATGTTACCAGGCACAGACCATAAGGTGCCTTGAAGGTTGAGGGTATATCAAACATAACTTCATTATGTCTTGGTTTTAACGGGTTCATTTCACCGGGAATTCATACCCACATTCCCGGCACTTTTGCGGGAATAACACATACTTTAATGACCCTTCGAGTTCTGTACCTGAAGGGCTGATTACAGTGTTCTGGCTAACGTTTCCGATGTCATGGGGGATATTATGTGACAGGACATGTCCCATGAGTTACGATATTATTACTTGACTGTATTCTGCTGTTTGGGGTAGCTCCGGCGGTAACTTGCATTCTGGTGAGTTGGGTGGCCCCTTTTAAAGGCTGTTGGCGTGCTGCACTTAGCTGGTTTCTTCCTTCGGCGTTGACTGACTGTCTCCCTAGTCCCGGCGAGGAACCCTTGCAGGCCACCACCTAGCATCCACCTTCTCAGCGCCGGGCTGCACTGAACTCAACTTCTTCTCTCGGTGTGGCACTCCTCATTGAATCTCACCACTCGACTCCCATTTTCGGCGTAGATTTGTAACTGACTGATTACCTCCCTACCATGACCCGGCGAGGGACCCTTGGTGGGCCTCCACCCCGCCATCCGCCTCTCAGTGTGGGGTTGCACCGGACTACTCCCACTCTACGTGGCGCTCCTCATTGAATCTCACCACTTGACTTCCATTCTCGGCGTCGGGTTGTAACTGACTCGGCTGACGTCCACGATCAGGCTCCCGATGCCTGATGCCATGCGTGTCCTGGTGTGGCGCTTCCGAGCGCCGCGTCACCTGCAGCTCGTCACTTTCCCGCGAGGGGGTATCACTGACTGACTGTCTCTGCGAACTGACTCTCGCCCGGCGCCCCGCAGCGCAGGAAATTACCGGTCGACTGTCCCTACGTTCTGACTCTCGATACGCGGAGTTACTGGTTAACTGTCCCGATACTCATGTATCTGACTGACTTACCTCAACTGACGTAACGAACGTGACTAGCATGACTAACTCTGCCGGATCCAACCCCCCGGCCTCTCGGCATCCTGATGGACTTCCTCTCTCGGCGCGCGATTCTAACTGACTGGCCGACTGATCTCACGTAGCTGATCCCCACTTGTCTCATAAAATTTACTTTCAAACTATTTCCATCCCCCTTAGAACCTTACACGTGTCTTCCCTTATTAGGGGAAGGGGAGGTGGGAGGCGCTGAACAATGGCCACATCATCCACATGCCAAGGTTCTTGCAGGTTGAGGGGGAAGAGGGTGACATACGGTGCTACTAAAAAACCCTGTCAGCATTTTCTCGGTGTGTATCACCCATTAGCATGTGTTTTAATTCTCTCGTGGGTGGAAATCGCCAGACTATCTCGTCATTTCTTTGGCATGTACAAGTTCCACGCGGTTTGCTAGGAGGGGAATGGTTGGAAGAGACCCGCACCTCAACCTTGACACATGTTAACTACTTCCCTTTGGCAGTCCTGACTTAGCCACGTGTGTCTTGTGGCATGTGTCAACTTTTAGGCGCTCGCGGGGAAGATCAAATGGCAATGGAGGGGGGTTGTCGTAGCCACGTTCTACTTCCTATATTCATCATGCGTCAATTTTGAAAACAGGTAAACATGTTTCTTTTACGGTGATATTTCAAAGGTTTGTTTCAATAAGTGTGAAGAAACCGTGAATGGAGTATAAGAACAGTTGTGCTCCTGACTTTTTTATTACGTTATCTTATATATTTCATTTTTATCTCTGTAACCCAACCATGAGTCAGTATATATACCTATTTTAGTTTCTAGAGAATTTTTTTGTGCTTTGACATTTAAAACCTTGGAAACTACTTGCCGAGAACTTACGCTGTACAAGAACAAAAATCGTCAACAAACTTGCGTAATTGAAATTAAAATATCTTTAAGAAAATTTGAAATTAAAGATTATAAACTCAATATTTAAAAAGAACCAATATCAAACTTGACATCATGCTTTCCCTGGTTTATTTTGTGTTAGCAACACATGCCAACAATATTTAAAAACTTATATCGTAAAAATTAATTCAATCATTTTATTCATGGTATAGATATTAAGTCTTCAATTAAGCATTGAGCATTCTTAGGAAATGGTGGAATTTCATAAGTGGTGATGGACACGATGAAGACAGCTGATTACTGGATCTTTGTAATAACGCCATCGGTCTTTCGTTATCCAAGCAACTACTGCTCTTGTAAGTGAACCAAACACTGTTTATCTGATGATTTGTGAATCAGCAGGTGTTTGCATTAAAAAATAATACGTAAGTTGAAAGTACAAACATTTTTACAGTGTAGAATGTTGGACCTGACATCTAACCGTGGGATCAATACGGACGGCAACGTGCGTATAAAGATATTTGCAATTCATCACGTTCATTAGCGCTTCATTGTAAAACAATTCAAATTTCCTTTCTGTGAATGGCACGATATTTGCACTCTATTGAAGCAACCGAATCTTTCACAAACATTTGTTGTTATTTCTTGTTTGAAAAGTAATAACTTATTTTAAGATAACGAATTGGGACGGACAAGTATAAAAAAATATTTTTTTTTTTTCGTATACACAGTTTAACGTTTCGTTCTGCCAGCATCATGTTTTGTCTGACAATATACGAAATTTACTAAATGAATGGTGGTGTTTATATGTATTTGGAATTGAACAACTCTGCCTACACACTCTGAACCAATATATAGCTCACTTGATACTATCAATTATTAACGGTACCCAGGTATAAAGATGATAGAGTTGGGACGGCATTAACCACCAATGAGTGGTATAGATCACGTAACAAAGTTCCTTAAGTTTCTGGTGACGATATCCTGACGTGTACAGGCCACGCGATCATATGCATGATTATGGGCATTGTTGTGTGCACCAGCGACGTTGAAAGTTAAGGGAAGTATGAGTCAGGAGAGCGGACCAGGGGCCCTATTCAAAAAATTATAACTGTCTTTATATATTGACGATAAGACGCATATCGTGCAACTATCTGTAGAACGTTAAATTAGATTCTTTAATTTAAAATGTTGCAATGACACGCTTTAGAGTGAGTCGTGAATGTCTTTGTTTAAATACAAATCAACAAGGCGTCTTTATAAACTGCAGTAGAAAGAAAATGGTTGGCGTATTGAGGTTAATTGTAGCAATCAGACTCCCAAGAGAAAATTGCATATTAAATTTCCCCGAAGATGAGAAATATTAAATTCTGCAATATTTATGTACAAATAAATCGTGTCCAGAACATATCAAAAAAACATATTTTAGTATTTGGTAGTGAAGTTCTCTATTGCTTCGCCCTAAGGTTTATTATACTCAGTTTGGGTAACTCAGTGCTTTTATTTTGGCAACTTAGAATGTTCGCCACCAGGGTGCACTGGTGTAGCATGTTTGTGTGTAGGTAAATGGAATAGTTTCAATTTGCGTAAAATAAATATAATTGTGTAAAATATTCCTATTTGTATTGTGTTAGAACGTACATTAAGAATAAAGATTGTTTTTATAACAAGATTGTAAAAATTATGAAATGTTTTCTCGTGCTGTTAATATTCTGTCGTAAACTGGATATAGTAAAATGTTAGCTTACACAGTTACTTTTCAAAATATGAATACTGAGGCGGACAAAAAAATAGCGAAATTGTTGTAAATATCACTTTTAGGGCTTTATGTAATGGGAAGGAGAAAAGTACAAAGTTACTTTTCAGAACGGTTTTATTTAATTCGCAACCAAATTCCTGACATGTTTGCAATGAAATAATCTCGTCCATGAACGCTCAATGCCAAACGCAGGGGTATTTGTACTTTTTGTTCTTGTAAACACCACTGGAGAGAGTTAATAATAATTATCAAGTAAAATTAATACCTAAAATTTTTATTGGGGCAAGTATACATCTTAAGTAAATCCAAACACGAACTTTTACACACAAAAAAATAGATTTTCTCCAATTACCGCCGTCTTAGAAGGGACCTCTTTGGAACACCAGCTCACCTTGTGGCGTAAATTTTCCCTACGCCTAACTCACCAGTAAGAAATCTCGTTTGTTTCCTAACCTGATTAGAACAAACCTTACTCCGACGTTACCACGATGCAGACCACACACACTGTCATTGGTTAGTGCTGCTATCTCGAGATGCTGAAAAAGAAAATTAACTAGGACTATCTGAAAACATATATTTAAACATATATATATATATATATATATATATATATATATATATATATATATAATTCACAAAGCAGGTTGTTGATTTTATGACTCATTAGTTATATGGATAACTTCTTTATTTGGTATGCTATTTGTAAATTAAACGTTATGTATTGAAATATTTCAATTTTTTTGGTAGCACTCATGAAAACATTTTTAATGGTTGCCGTTAATAATACCAACGCAGATTACGGTGCAAAGACGATGGTAACATGGCGTTATTAGAAAACGTTTTTCCAGGAAAGAAGGGCTTATGAGAACACTCTCCAGCAGCGTTGTCAAGCCTATGAGGCATCACAAAGACTGCAATATTGCACAGAATGAAAATCACATAAAGACAATAAGGAGTAACTGTCGTTCTAGCTATTGTTATCATAAAGTTCCTCGCAGTGATAGCATGAAGCATGCTGAAGTTGCAGAAGAGTGTAGCAGGCGCCGAGACACCGACGGCCAAGTCTCGCAGTGCGCCTGCGCGGAGTGCAAATGGGCAGCGGTCGCCCCACGAGGACACCGCGAGCTGGGCTCGTCCTTCGCCCACCGCAGGGCTGGGTAGATCAGAAGGAGGGGTGGGGGGTTGCTGCCGACATCAGCGCTGCAAGGGCTCCCCTGCACATGCAAATGAACCTCGACCCTCGTTCGCAGCAGTTGTGCCGAGACTCGGCAAGAGGCTAGCTTCATCAACTTCGCTTCCCTTTTCGCCGCATGTACTCTGGCTTCTAGATCCTGGAACGGCGGTTTGCAAGCTGAGAAAACTCGGCAGAGAAATGGAAATACAACAAATATAGAATAAGGAGTTCATACAAACCTCTTCCAAGTTAAATTGTTGCAGATAAATCCAAATATTGCCAAGGTTGTTCTGTTGAAGGGGCAGTCTGTTCCAAATTAATAACACAGCACTTTGCTATACGAAGAATATATGTAATTACAAAAGCAGTCACATGCAAGTCCCTGCATTAGCAGTCTTAACCTAAACAAGTACGTTCCCAATCGCTACTTTTTTTTTATGTCTTGAGCACACGTTTATTATTTTCCTTGCGAATTGTGGGTGCTATACTGTTAAGGGTGCCGCCTACTTGGAGCATCTTACTGTGTTTTTGGCTCAGAAGCAAGCGCGATAAGGGCGACACTGACACACATACCTAGTGCCCCGACGCTCCTACGCGCAAGGCGCTGGACTGGCGTGCAGTGTTTCCGTTGTGCTGCGTGTACCTATAGGACTTTAGCAGCAATCCTATCATTTTATTGCTGGAAAGTTTGAAGCAAAGTTCGATGCAGGTCCCTCCAATAGTTTCGCATGTTTCCAACCATTATATGACGAAATGCAGCGGTATGAAAAAGCCATTATTAGCTATGTTGGTGGGTTCTGGAAGAGCATTTATAATCTGCATGATGTATTGGGTGTATTATTCGTACCTCGTCTGAAATGTGTTTTATTTTCGTACATTGGTATAGTAGGAACACGTTTTGTGGTTTCGCAAAAACAAACACAGATTACAAACACTTTGCAACGTTATTCAAATGCCAGGTAGGCGGCGACTTTAATGAAGGTGTTTGTGTATTTCTCAAGCCTACGTCACGATTTTGAGTGTGTTCGTTTTCATTTCAAAGCTTCGTTTTCTATTACTACTTATCTGTTATCCTGGACATTATTTTATTAAATCTGTGTACATAAAAACAACAACAGTTTTGCCAGTGCAAATCGCACCAATTCACTTATGTGCTTGTAACAAAATGAATTGTAGCTATTATAAATATTTTCTTATTCAAAACACATTCCTGCAGTTAACAACACAATTTAGTGACCTCTGTCTATATTGGGTAAATTGCCTTTTCCCTTAGTGTTTGTGTGTGTTAAAGTGCTACGCCGGAATTTTAATACGCAGACTAAATATGATCGTGAATAAGCTCGTTTCAGCAATTTCCATTTTCTAAAACGCACATTCCACGTCCGATGTGGACACTGGACGTGGGGTGTTTATCAAGCGCTATTGGTTTACAGATACAACAGAAAAAGACTGAGCTGTTTTTGACTTGAATACGTCTTTAAAATAACACATACACGTGGGGCCCAGGGCAGAAACGGGTATGAAACGTCTGCAGGGTGTTATGTTCCGACAATATAACGTCGTGACTAATATCACTACTGAAATAAATCATATCTCGTTCAATCAGTTATATAACTGCGATGCGAGCATGACCTTGAGTTGGCGCCGGGCATGCGCGAAGAGCGGGTGGGAGCCGGCGACGACTCCGAACAGTGCATCTCCGGGCTCCGGTATGCTGGCGCGCTAATTTTGGTGTGCCAAACGAAATATATCCTCTAGACCCATCGATTTACGTTACCTAAGCCAAGTCTCTATCTCGTTACTTTCATTTCATTCCCGTATACCAAAGAAAATGTCACACGCTAACGCAGACGTCTTCACGTAAAATCCACGACCATGTTCCCGTAACTGCTTCGTGAGCCAGGTAGGCGGCAGCTTCAGGACTTCGCATCTTCCCAGCAGCAGTGGTTCTGCAAGTCGCGACCACAGCGCTACTCGTCGCGCAGGACATCCGTGGGTGACAGGCGGCCCGAGACACTCGGCGTGACTACCGACTGTAGATCATTCACGGTTACTTCCAAATATTCTGAAGCCCTGCTTAAGTTCTATTTCCAGAATATTCCTCCGCCTCATGCAAAACAATCTTAAATACTATGTAACAATGTGACACTCAACTGGCAACGCTCCGCATTCGCGCGCAGTCAGTGTAAGAATATTTTCCATGAGAATTATTCCTTACTAGGTGTTACCAACACGCTTTCTTTCTCTTTGTTTTTGGTTCATATTAATGAAAATTAAATATTGTAATTAAAAGACATAATATATGTAAACAATTTATGTAATAAAAACAATGTGCTTCTAAGTTAACGCAAGTATAAAACGCTTGTGATACAAGACATATTTTATTTAGGAAACAAACAAGCACATTAAACATGGGGAGTTTTTCCAAACGTTAGATTCAAAGAGTGTGAAGACACCGGGAATAGAATACAACCCAAACGGCGGGCTCCATCCACGGCGCATCTCACCGCATTTCCGCATGCGGGTAAACGAAGTGGACGATGTCGAAGTGCCTATAGTATGCCACGTCGTGTCGCTGCAAGCAAAAAAAATAATTAGGGTTTTTTTTGGCATTGTAAGAAAATGACAATTTTTTATTTTTTTGAATGTGTGTTTCGCGCGGAGGGTTACACGTGATGGACTGGCAGCACTATATGTGTGTGTGTGAGTGTGTGTGTGTGTTTGTGTGGCAGGTTCACAGGCTCACTGTTGGTAATCTCTGCGGTGTCAGAATGGGAAAAAAAAACGGTCTATCCAAGTTTGACAGAGGTCAGATTGCGATGACACAGTGCCTTGGTACCAGCATCTCTGGAACGACTTGCCTTGTTGGTTTTTCTCGTGCGTTTGTTGTGAGCACGCGTTGAAAGTAATTCAACGATTGGGAGACACCGATATGCCATCCATCTTGTGTCGGCCACAACACATTGATGCCGGAGTGCAGCGGAGACTGTAGCGCATTTTTCAGAGCGACCGGTGGCGTCACAGTTCGAGAAATCGCACAGACGTTTTAAAATGTTGACCAGGACAATGTTTCACAGCACATCAATTATCGAACTTTACTGTGGATGGGACTGCAGAGCCCCATGCAGACTGCACGTCATTGACAGCAACATATGATGTGCGCACAAAATCATCGAGACTGGAGAAGCGGGTTCGGACTACATTATCGTCACCCCGCACTATACGCCAACTATAAGACCTGATGTTCCGCTTATGGTATCACAATCAATGCATCGCAGAGTGGCAGCGGTTCTGGGCTAAAGGTGATCTTACATCCTATTAGGTAGGTGGTCGTAATGTAATGGCTCGTCGGTGTGTATTTATACTTCATCAACAACACTTTTTTTCATCATAATAGTAATTTTCCCTCGGGAGCTAGAATTTAAAATTTTTATCAATTCCTTTTAAATAAATAGCAACCAAAAATTATATCATGGTAACTTCCTGAATTTGTGAAACATTGAAGAGTACATGAAAAATCATTTGCCGTTTCTTCTGCTTCAAATGATGATTTTCATTTACATTCACAATTAATGTTAAGAATTTTTATATTAAGTATTACAAAACATAATGCACTTAAATTATTCATTGGATTTAAGAAATGTTTAACTATTGAAAATATATTTTATCCCCATTCTTCTGCAGAGGAGAATTTTGATATATCCTGAAATAGGTTATTAGTCTGTTGTATACCAAGTATTATAATGTATAAAAATTAGCGATGTAACTTTGGTAGTAATAAATATACACACTGCAGTTTCTGTGGAAATATTTTTTACCTCTTTAAACTCCGTATTTTTTTATGTTGCTCTTTCGGCTGTGCTTTAATCTATCAGTGAGTAATTGATTGAGTGAGAGTAGTAGAAAATGGGAAGTCGTGGCCAAGGGCTGGGGACGATGGAGCGGTGGAGCTGTTCATGCTCTGTAATTACGATCGTCTGGCGGCCATATTTTCTGCCATGATGGATGTCAGTGGCCTTGACATTTGACCTTGACCCGGTGACCTTTAACCTGGAAAACCCAAAAAATCGAAAAATTTCAGCAAATGCATTACAACTTTTACTTAAAGAAAATTTTCAACAATTTTATTACTAAACATACTAAAAATAAGCATTATTAAAAATGTATTGTAAACGATTATTAAATTTAAAAAAATATATAAAAAAATAATACCTTAAAATTATTAAAACAAAATTTACTTTAAAAAACCTACATTTTGGTAATATATCGGGATTTTTATAATTTTTTGGGATTATTCGGATTGTTTTGGGTTTTCAAAGTCAAAGGACACCGATTAAATGTCAAGGTCCCAAACATCCAAAATGGCTTACAATATGGCCGCCGGGCAATTGGAATGACAGAGCATGCACAACTCCACAGCTCCACTGCCCCCCCAACCATTGGGCAGGACTTCTCATTTTTCTACTACTAGTTAGTACTTTCTTTATATTTATGAGTTATTTTATATATTGAAATTGTACTTTTTTAACCGTGTGTTATAAAAGTCTAAAGTAGATACCAGGGCCTCGGTCATTGATTTCCAGTACATTACATTCTTTGCCTGTACGTAACAGCTTGTTAAATGAATTTTCTGCCCCACTTGACTGGTTCAGGTACAACGTGCACATTCCTGCATATTTGTATTCATAAATGTATTTGGTTTCGGTTTACGTTCATCTAAAAAAGCCAAATCCGTATTTACTTTTCGCGTGCAAAGTAAAACTAGCACCACTCATAACCTTCTTATCATTCTTTTTCTGTTTGGTAAATAACAGAAAACATTGACTAAATAGAAAATATTTATATTTTAATACACCCAGCTAGAGTTCGCTACGATATTCCTTTATCAAATAGCACCAGAACATACATTTTGAGTGATACCAAATACTTCTGCACGTACGAAGCAACCTAGATTTTAAGGATCCACTGTGATTTATACTATAACGGCTTTCATTAAATTTCCTCCGATATTCCTGGAAACTGATATACAGTATTTGTCCGTTATTTTAATTTATTAACTTTCAAAAGAGCTTGTGCGTCCAGGTTCTCTAGACGCAATAAGGATTATTATATGTTCTCTCGTCCATCAGACGTCTCAATACTTCGCTGTCAAGAGCCACCCAAATCTCTTCACTCACTCATTCAGCTGAAAGTGATGCACGGGAGGAACGTCCAAAGTTAGCGAAAAAATTATTGAAAAGCAAGCTGGTCACGTAGTGAACAGTTGCGTTTGAAGAAAGTAAAAGAAATTTCGTTGACTTGTTAATTTTGTTAATGTTTATATAATTTAGGGTCTACTACTGCCGTAAAATTAATGTCAATTTTCTTCGTAAATAAAGGACATTGGTACACATATGTTCCATTTACGATCAAATGAAGTTGCCTTGTCTGCTAACAGGAATGCGTATTTTACGAATGTAACTTAAAAATAACATGTTTGGATTACTGTTTCAAAAACTGGAGTAGGCTGTAATTATTCATTCAATATCTACAAACATATGAAATAAAATATTTTTAGGCACTTATGAGAAAGGAAAGGGAAGTTGTACAAGCTACCATACTGGTAATATTAAACTTTCAAATAAATTAAAACCAAACAAGCACTAACCAGGAGAGTCCGACATATTTAATTACATTTACAATTAGTTATCTTCACTGCCAAGGAAGACGTCCCTCCTCCATCTTCAAGACAAGACCCTCTGTGGTCCTCTTTCCTTGAAATATCGCTTGTGTGTAAGACTTGCTTAAATCTCTGGTTCCTTTCCGAAGAAATCTCAGAGTGTTGTTCTTTTATTTTAAAACAATTACCACTTTACAAACTTATTATATACTTTTCAAAATACACGTAAATATGTAACATTGTAAAATGGTCTAAAGTGATTACACAAGAGCTTTAATTTCTACTGTGAAATACATGCTTTTGGCAATTACAGGGGAATTGAGGCGGAGGAGGATGCGAGTCCTTCCACTGTTCTCATTGTGCAGCAAAACACGTTTATCGTTTATAAGAGTTAAAAAAAAGTATGAAACAAGAATAGCTTTATATGTATTGCTAAATATTGTATGTTTTTTTATTTTTTCACTTAAACGTAGTATTTTCGCGAAAAACAAAAATTTGCCCACTGCGATGGGTATTCAACAGCATGTGAATATTTTTTAATTACTTGTCCTACGTTATTTTTCTAACGCTGGTAGGAACAGTTCATGTCCAAAGTGAATAATATCAGCATAATTGTGCTCAGAAAAAGGAAATGGTAAAACCTTAGAACTAGGCTGAAGTAACGGTCACATGATAACTTTTATTAATATACGTCAAATTTATGAGGACACTGCGTCGCGAGGCATCCAATTTATTCTTAGGGATGGCCGTAGAATTCTGCGTGGTGTCATAAAGGCGAAGCTGCATTCCATTAAAGAGAGAAGTTCGACCTTGACCCGTGCCATCGTTCACACATTTAAACCACTATATGGACGGGTCCCTGGCCCCCACTGGAATGTGATTATAAAAGAGAGAGAGAGAGAATTAAAAGAGAGAGAGGAGTGAGAAGGGATGAGGTTGACTTTGACACTAGCGTCAAATCCACTGTCTCTTTATAACTGCTACGCACAGTACAGGACACACCAAATTAAAAACAAACATGATATCTCATCAAATGTTGTACTCATTTTCATGAGGGTTAACATAGATTAAAGTGTGTAATGATCTGGCCTGTTAGTATTTAATCTGCTTCAAGTGTATTTTGTAATGTTTAAATCTAATTGAAGGCCTCTAAAACAGCCGTTATCTGACATTTAATTTCACGTTACCTAATGAGAAACAATTTTCCTCGATGCTCAGCGCATGATTTACATACAATTTTATTTTTAATTTCAGACGTTGTAGCAGTAAAAATTTGACACATAAATAACACATGGCTTCTGCTATTTATCGTTATAAATATAGGTTAATAACATTTTATCTGCATAAAGGCTACAAGCGAACTGGTACTAGTTCCTGATAACCCAACAAGGCTACGTTACCGAGCATATCCATGATTGTTCTGTAGCATACCACATATATAGCGATCACATTAGAGCACAAGTTGTAAGCTTAAGCTTAAATAACTGCCACTATGTAGTATAAGCACATGCGTAGTGAGTTACTGTATCGCGCCACAAACAACCGGAGTGAGCGACTTCCGAAGTTGCATCCACATGAGCCGCCTCATGACTATATGACAAAAACTATCACAAATTAAAACTGCAGGAGTACCCAATATCTACGCCGCGACTCAAACTTAAGACAGAACCACATTTGTGCTGTATAATCTATTAGCTTCGGCAAATTTTTTAGAGTCAAACTCAGAGTCCATAATACTACGGTGAAGGCTGGTTTGCTGCAGGCTTCCTGCGTGTAACTATTCAACGAAAATCCCAGTAAACAATTACGTATATCTGTACGAGCGCTTGCTAGTATCGAGTCTCTGGAGTCCAATACCTCGACCACGATTGCAACTTTTCCAATAATTAGATTCAAATGTATATTCAAATTTTCCTGCTTCGGTTATCGACGGGCCAGAGTTTGCCTTCCCTCCTAATGATGTGATTTTCTTGATTTATTTACGTGTGTAAGAAAAACTGTTGAATATAAAAATTAAAAATTTCTCCAAAAATTAATTTTTTAAAGGAAATGAAATGTGACTTTACTTCGCAGCAAGACAGCAACTTGTTCAGGCCAATAATTGACTGTTGCCATTTACATTGCCAAAAGTACTGCCTGTAGTTTTAATAAGTTTCTGTTTCCATTAAACCTTGTTTTATATAAACAGTTGTGTGTTTTCAGAGTTAATTTAACAGCGAAAAAAAAATAGTTTTTGTGGAGTTATCATTCATTGACAACCCATCTACAAGACACAATTTTTGTTTCAACATACGTGTGACATTCCATGATTCTGTTCCTCACGCTCGCAGTTTCCGTCCAGACAAGTGTCAAAGTTAATTTACTTTAGTTCCCATTCACATTCCTGTGATGTGCGGTGTCCTAGCGTAACGCAGGTAAGAAGTCTCAAGGATGGTTTTCAATAAGAAATTGTTAAAATAAATAAAACGTAAAATAAGATTTCTGTTTGGGAGATTTTGTAAGGTACCTCGAGACGATGGATGTTTTTTTATAACGTAGAGTTTTTGGAGGTAACTAGGCGGTGTACGTGACATGTTTATAGTATATCCCAAGATATGTGGAATGTTATAAACATACTAATTCTGCCTACGTGCTTGAGAAAAAATTGTTATCATTATTATTGAGCCACGAAGTAAAGTGAAATATACTGAAAACAAATATATACAATTTGTAAAAATGTCTGTGCAGGTAAGAAATATAAATGATATTGTTTCACTACAGAAACAAAACTAGAGCTGTTCACACCTGATCATTCTGTTTTGAATGGTTTGAGAAATGCCATCCATCTTGGTGCGGGATAGTCAACTATCTCGAGAAATCTCTTTGCAAAGAGAACATTTGTATTTGAGACAGCTCTATGAAAAGCGGAAGTTACATAACATATTGTGTTTCAAATTGACCAAAATTTACATAGGCTGACAGCGCATTTACTTATTTTATGTAGTTACACCTTTCGTATCGTGTACTACCTGAGGACATTGCTAATAAGCCGTTAAAGGTTTCTCAGGTGTGTACAAAGAGAAATAAATATTGTTTTTAAATATTTGTTCCCAGTTCCCATCTGGTGGCTAGTCTCTAAAATCGTAAGCAAACTCAAATATTCACCTTGTCTGTTGTTGATATTGTAACATGCAACTCATTTTGTATTGCACAAGTTCATGTACTGTAACTGCATTGTGTTCAATTTTGTTTAGTAAGTGAACTACAGGTGGAGGACCCTAGCGAGATGGCTAAGTGGTAAACCACTGGACTCACATTCATTAGGATACGGGTTCGACTCCCAACCTGGCTAAACTGATTTCTGTTTTCCATGGCTTTCCGAAATCTTTCCAGGCCATGGTTGGCTCCTTCACCGTTCCTGCTTCTCTGTGTGAGCTGCTCTGTCGCTTGTAACCTCGCTGTTGACGATACGTTAAGCCCTACCTGCAGGTTTATCATTATTGTGATGGTTTCGTTCCGTCGCAACTGTATTTTATGTTCGATGGTCTCGTGTGTGCGCACATGCTGTGCCGCGGGGCAGTTTCCGAGGTGGCAAAGTAGCTGGGCAGCGGCCAGATGCGCACTCAAGGGCCTCAGCGATGCCGTCTCAATCTCCCACGGGACCATGAAGTAGCCACCTACCACGTGGACACACCCCCGCGACATCACTGTCGCCCTACCCCACCGTGGCAGCTTCCATGTTAACTACCGGCGAGGTCGGCCCATCTGCCGCCCTTAACTGCCCGGGTCAGGAGGCGAGTGCGTTCTCAATCCTCGTATCCCCTCGGGTGCCTTCAGCGACTGCTCTCTTGACCCCCCNGGCTCCTTCACCGTTCCTGCTTCTCTGTGTGAGCTGCTCTGTCGCTTGTAACCTCGCTGTTGACGATACGTTAAGCGGTGTATCATTATTGAGATGGTTTCGTTCCGTCGCAACTGTATTTTATGTTCGATGGTCTCGTGTGTGCGCACATGCTGTGCCGCGGGGCAGTTTCCGAGGTGGCAAAGTAGCTGGGCAGCGGCCAGATGCGCACTCAAGGGCCTCAGCGATGCCGTCTCAATCTCCCACGGGACCATGAAGTAGCCACCTACCACGTGGACACACCCCCGCGACATCACTGTCGCCCTACCCCACCGTGGCAGCTTCCATGTTAACTACCGGCGAGGTCGGCCCATCTGCCGCCCTTAACTGCCCGGGTCAGGAGGCGAGTGCGTTCTCAATCCTCGTATCCCCTCGGGTGCCTTCAGCGACTGCTCTCTTGACCCCCCCCCCCTTGCACCATCCTTACTTCGGGAATAATGGGCAACCCCTAACCCTTCACACACCCCTACATCTCCTTTAAATTTCCTTGCCTCCCTCCATGAAATGACGATAACTACTGAGAACGGTGCGCTATAGTCGAAACGCGCGCTTCAGCTAAAGGGGCACCGGGTTTCGTCAGAACCTATATTGCCACAGTTGAAGTACTAATGTTTATTTTTAAGTCAGTTGGGATTAAGACGTAATAGAGCACAGCAGGAACGAGAAGAATTGCTTTTGTGTATAAGTTTGCTATTTGCTAATGGGGTTTTCATGGTTACGTTCCTTCCCAGTAGTGCACTATGGCATACAGTCTTTCATTCTCATTTTAAAGGTTTTCTCTAGTGCCCACTGAATCCGCAATGTTGAATAATTTATTCCTGCATTTCCAAAAACAACTTCGAAATTAAATTTATAGTTTATTTTTAATTAGCACTGACATNTGAATAATTTATTCCTGCATTTCCAAAAACAACTTCGAAATTAAATTTATAGTTTATTTTTAATTAGCACTGACATCAGTAACGCACATTTAAATATAAAGTTGATAATAATAAATAAATAGTCTTCTGTAATTTGTTACTCTTAAATTTATCTGCAGAGTCTTCATTACACATAAAACAAAAATTGAATTCAGTATCTTGTTAAAAGAAACTTACTTCAATTAATAACGGGAAAATGTTAACGTTTTGTAACAATTTATATTNAATTCAGTATCTTGTTAAAAGAAACTTACTTCAATTAATAACGGGAAAATGTTAACGTTTTGTAACAATTTATATTTCAAAATATAATTTATAGTAAAGAGAACTATAAAGTTGTGTTGGGAATAAGTCGTGGGTGGAACATGAAGTAAGATCCCCTGTCTAGGCAACACGGCAAGCGTCAGACATGATTTGGTTGCCATCATGCAGGCTCTGACATCCAGTATCTGTGACATTACAGGGGTCACGCTTGTTGCATGATCAACGCCAATCCGCCTCNCATGCAGGCTCTGACATCCAGTATCTGTGACATTACAGGGGTCACGCTTGTTGCATGATCAACGCCAATCCGCCTCTGGAGTGAGTACGTGAGTGAAGAGATATCGACGGCTCTTTACATAGAGGTCTTGAGAGCAAATTCCGCCTCCGGAATTCCGCACGAATTACATGGGTGGATCTGGCCGATAGCAGATGGTTTCTCATTTGGTATCGTTTTTACCGTTCTCTCGTCAGCTTTTATAAAGTACGAGGGTTATTCGGAAAGTGAGGTCCGAATCGCCGTAGCTAATCTAATGTCGCGCGAACATTGTAACGCGCATGCGCACCGACACCTGACATGCCTTACTCGTCAAACGACGCCATTTGCATTGGTATTGTTGCAGTGTGNGCGCGAACATTGTAACGCGCATGCGCACCGACACCTGGCATGCCTTACTCGTCAAACGACGCCATTTGCATTGGTATTGTTGCAGTGTGCTGTTTACAGTGTCAGTTCAAAATGTTTAAAACAATTGATCAGCCCACCGACTGAGAAATACGGTCAGAGATTCGGTTTATGACAGCAAGGAACGTTTGAGCAGTGAAAGTTCATGGACAGATAATCAAGTGTATGGCCCGTATGCGATGAGTGACAGCAAAGCTCGTCAGTGGGGGAGAGCTTTCAAGGACGGACGGGAAAATGTCCATGATGAACCGTGATCAGGCCGACCATCAGTGATTACAGAATATCTGGTCAAAGTCGTGGACGAAAAGATGCGTGAAGACCAGCGATTCGAAATTTCAACTTTAGCATTGGAATTTCCGAATGTGGGTAGAACAACTTTGTACAAAATTGTCTCTGAAAATTTGCAATTTCAGAAATTGTGCGCACGTTGGGTTCCCAGGCTGCTTACTTTGAAAAGAATGGCTGTGCTACTAGCAAAAAACATCTGCTTCAACTACACTTTCAAGGACGGTTTTTACCCATTCGGAATAGACTTAGGCTATTTGTTGTGTATATATTTTAGACCTATTTTTGTTTGAGGAATCACCTGCCGAAGTAGGTCGGTAGAGTTCAGTTCCGTACTTTATGCGTTAAACACAATTTTATTAAGTCTACTGAAAACGTTTTCTTTCAGTTTAGGTACGGGGCGAGGTGACTTTTATGCCCAAAAGCTAGGTGTGGGTGGTGTTTCCCGGTGGGAGGAGAACACTTCCGTGAGAGACTCGGTGAGCAGCTGGTGTATGCCTTCCCGAGGAGCGAGGTAGGTTCTGCAACCACAGCTGCTCTGATGCAGTGGACAGCGGCGCGTAAACCTTCCAAGAGCGAATGATTTAAGGCGGATCACGGCCGTGAACAAGCACGTACAAACAGGCGTATCCGATCATGTTGCCGTAGGTTCGCGAATGCATTTTGGTACGAAACCTGGTAAAATCGGCGTATATTTATTTAATTCCCCCATACTAAGTTGATAACCAGCTAGCCGAGACCTAATGAGGATATAGCGTAAATGTGTTGAGGTGTTAACGAGCTATATCGCCGTTTCTAAGGTGTGAACTAAAGAATGTCACAGAAAATATCATCGCAACTTCGACGTTTACTAAATTTTGGGTTGCAAAAAAATTCTTTATTGTTTTAAAAACTTTCCAAGAAAAATATTACTGTATACACACATGAAATGTGTACATCGCCCTGGTCGTACGAACAGTACCTGCCATTTTTCATAGCTGCCATTTTCAAAAGCTACAATATTGGGATGTCTATCGCCTATTTTTGTGTTCCTTATGACCTGTGTTATAACCTGTGTCCCTTAATTGATACGAAAATGTCGTATTTTGGCATCTGGCACAGGTACCTGCCTGGCAAGGAAGTTTGTAAACCCAGGGCACACACGCAGCTGGGATTAGTGTCGCAGCAAAGTTTCCCCTTGGGGAAGGGTAGTGACTGTGGAGGGGGAAGGAAGTGCACGCCGCTTGACGCATAGNGAACACTTCCGTGAGAGACTCGGTGAGCAGCTGGTGTATGCCTTCCCGAGGAGCGAGGTAGGTTCTGCAACCACAGCTGCTCTGATGCAGTGGACAGCGGCGCGTAAACCTTCCAAGAGCGAATGATTTAAGGCGGATCACGGCCGTGAACAAGCACGTACAAACAGGCGTATCCGATCATGTTGCCGTAGGTTCGCGAATGCATTTTGGTACGAAACCTGGTAAAATCGGCGTATATTTATTTAATTCCCCCATACTAAGTTGATAACCAGCTAGCCGAGACCTAATGAGGATTTAGCGTAAATGTGTTGAGGTGTTAACGAGCTATATCGCCGTTTCTAGGGTGTGAACTAAAGAATGTCACTGAAAATATCATCGCAACTTCGACGTTTACTAAATTTTGGGTTGCAAAAAAATTCCTTAATGTTTTAAAAACTTTCCAAGAAAAATATTACTGTATACACACATGAAATGTGTACATAGCCCTGGTCGTACGAACAGTACCTGCCATTTTTCATAGCTGCCATTTTCAAAAGCTACAATATTGGGATGTCTATNCGTACGAACAGTACCTGCCATTTTTCATAGCTGCCATTTTCAAAAGCTACAATATTGGGATGTCTATCGCCTATTTCTGTGTTCCTTATGACCTGTGTCCCTTAATTGATACGAAAATGTCGTATTTTGGCATCTGGCACAAGTACCTACCTGGCAAGGAAGTTTGTAAACCCAGGGCACACACGCAGCTGGGATTAGTGTCGCAGCAAAGTTGCCCCTAGGGGAAGGGTAGTGACTGTGGAGGGGGAAGGAAGTGCACGCCGCTTGACGCATAGCGAGCAGAACCCTCCCCTCAGCTTGGCAGGCCGTGTCCCCAGACAGCTCAGGAGCACCGTCTTGTTTGAGCTCGCAGCTAAATGAGTTTGCTCAGCATGTATTGTTTGCGACAGGCGGCAGGGGGGTGAGGAAGTGGCGGAGAAGGAGGGGTAGAGGGTGGTATCTGCATGGGAGCGTCACAGACACTAGGGGTTAATAAACCGTGGGCTCGTGCCGCATTACCAACAGACGACTGCCGGCGCTTTCCACGTTATCCCCTTCTGACAACTCTGCCGTACGCAGCCTTCAATGCGAGACATTTCGCCCTTTAATACACGCCCCACTTCTTCCTGCAGCTAGCGTCAGCCCTCCTTCATATTCATACTAACAAGTGAAACATAATGCACAGTCTCTATCTCTCTCCCCCCTTCCCCCCCTCCAGGAACTTTAACCTACTTTTTTGTTTGAAATTTTCAATTATGTGTTGTTTTTATAGACACGTTAATTTAAAAAGTTGTTCCAAACAATAAAATATATAGCAAATAAAATATTGTTTGGCAAGTTTCAAGAATGTGACTCTGTATTTATTTTATGTAGATCTGCATGAGCTGAAATAGTATTTTATCNTTGTTTGGCAAGTTTCAAGAATGTGACTCTGTATTTATTTTATGTAGATCTGCATGAGCTGAAATAGTATTTTATCAAAGAAGCGAGATTTTGGTAACTGAACAGGCATTTTCCTGTATTTGGTACGTAAAAGCATTTAACTTCATTTTCACTGGACTGTCTGTTACGCACGATGTCTGGGTTGCAATTTTCCTGATTCTATTATGTATGGTATAAAGTATTTGACGTTTATTATTTCTGTAAGCATTCATAATCATAAAAAGTATTTACAATAAATTTATTTTAAATTTTATATTCTATAATACTATCTCAAAGTGGTGGCAAAAACGGATACGCTCTATATTTAATGGTAATAGGACGACAGATCAAAGATATTTGGCTCCATTTTATAAAATCTTTTGCATGGCAAAACATCGACTAGAATGAATTTCAATAGGATACTGTATAATATTAAGAGGTTTTTTTACTAGTACTGTGTAATAAAGAGCAGGCTTCTAAAATATAAATCAACTTTAAAAATAAAACTGTCAATTCAGAATTTTGCTGGAAATATCTCCGCATTCACAAATTTCTAAAATGTTTGAGTATGCCGTATTTAAAAAATTTATCTCTGTGCGTTTTCTAAACCAGACATGAATACCTCATTATATTTCATTTTAACGAGCTCATTAAACAGCAGCAGATGGATATTTAATTTACTCTAAATGAGCAGTAATTGGTTTATTAGCATCAGATTTGTTATTGTCAATTTTAATTAACTTTATATTCAGACAACGGAGACACATTAATAATCTCCCATTCCAGAGTTGACTTCCCTAATATTAGGTCATGGCGAGTAAGAATGATTTTGAAAGGCGATGGTTGTCATATCGATAATGTGGTGGATACTATAGCACTACGCTCTTAAATTAACACTTTAAAAATAAACATACCAACAGAAAAACTGCCTTTTAAAACTGCATGTGGGTTAACGCAAACTCTGAATGACATATCAGTAGTAAATTTGGAACTGAATCATAACCATTTGCTTTCTGTAATTAAGTCTCGTAAAAATTATATCGTCCGAATTGTTTAGTTTGATAGAATGTACAGTTATTTGTGGTGTAATTTTAAATATTTTTTCAATAAATTACCTAGGACGTATCCAAGTTCATGAGGGATGGAGGTCTTGATAAAAAAAAGAATGAAATTTATGTCACTAATCTATTTAGAATGTTACTAAATACATACAGCTATTATTTACAAAATACCTCTCTCTATCCCCACTATTAACACAGTTCTAATACTGCTCTTAAACTATCTACAGTCAGTTAGTCTTCATTCCGTCATTACAATTACACAATCAAAATACCCATTGTCATACATTTACAGTACCATCCAAACTTCCGTCACCCACAAAACAAAGCCAACTTTCTTAGAGTGCAGCCAGTCGACCCCAGTCTCTGCTCTCCTGATAGTCGTACTTCACTGCACCGTCGCCCGTCG
The DNA here is from genome assembly GCA_002778355.1 of Clitarchus hookeri. Taxonomy (NCBI): domain Eukaryota; kingdom Metazoa; phylum Arthropoda; class Insecta; order Phasmatodea; family Phasmatidae; genus Clitarchus; species Clitarchus hookeri. Next base: position 54,649 of record NQII01004779.1, on the reverse strand, counting down.
TTTTCCAACTCTCACACGTCGTACGCTTTCGACAGTGATGGCCATTCAAGACTGCCGACACAGACGCATACCACGACTTTTGTAGCTGAAATGACCTGGCCGAGAAGGTTCTTCGCACCACGAGTCGCTTCGATGAAGGTGATGACCAGAAAATTTG
>NQII01004779.1:29751-54370 GCA_002778355.1 Clitarchus hookeri | reverse complement strand
TCATCCTGGAACCTTTCATGAGGGGGGGGGGGTGTTGAGGCCAAGACACCGCGCGTAACTATATCTAGCGTCACTTAATACTCGCGCGTGAGATTCATGAACAAATTAAGTTTTATTTAAAGCTGAATCAGAAAACCTTGGGAATAAATAAAAAATATAGACAGCCCTCTCAAAAAGGCTCGTTCAAGCACAAACTTATTTTGCCGTTGTAAGTAAGGTTTTCTCATGTTGCTTCTGTTCGTTCCTCCTCTTTCGCTCGCCCGCTACTCCACATGTGCCACGTCATGACTACAGGCTGGCGCGATGCTGAGTCTGTCCCCTGGGCGGACGGCACCTAGTGACGCAAGCCTCATCCGTGAGGGCCCTTTGTCGGTGTCACAACCCAACAGTGGCGCAGCGAACACTGAAATATTTGTAACTAGCGAACCGGCCCGGCTTCGCCCGGTAACAATTTAGTTTTTACAGCGATGCTTTGAAAGACAAAAAATGTTTAATGTGGATCATCCTAAAAAGATTAACATATGATATCACGGACTTTCCTGTAAACATTTTTGANTAAACATATGATATCACGGACTTTCCTGTAAACATTTTTGAGAGCTATAGTTCTGTAGTACATTAATTTTATGTATCTGTTATGGTTTAGTCAGCGCAAGCCACGTAAGCGCCCAAAAAACGGTTTTTTACGACTTGGTTACAAACAGTTAAAAATGTTTCTCTACTATTCTTATATTAAATATAAATTATCAAACACCAAACCCTTTCACTATAAATTCTCTAAATAAGTTGAAAACCACATCAAAATCCATTAAGTAGTTTAGAAGTACTAAGCGAATGCACAGACAGACGCTGATAAGCGACTTTGTTTTATACTATTTAGAGATGCGTAAAACTCTTCGAGTAGATGGAAAGCTCCCAAGCTATACTGTGTTTTCCTACGGTTTAACCATCTTCCCACCTCAGGACGACGTAGTTTTGCTCCCCAAAACAGTCTTCCCTCTCAACTCTCCAAAACTGGGATGTCTCAAGGTCGATAAAACCCCATAAACTTGACCCTAGGAATATAGCAAGACTGCGTAAGCATCCGTCAAACCGCATGTTCTATTTTTCTTACCGGAATAAAGTCACAACAACAGACATTAGAAGATTTAATTGTTTTGTTACGAAACCAAAAAACCGTTTATTAGGGTATGAAATGTTTTTAAATTTGGCAAAATTGGTATTTTAGTTTCTACGATTATGGAAAAAATATTTTACACGAACTCTTATTGAAAGTAAGCAAGATTAATCTATTAATTTCCTGATTAAAATATAGCCTATTTGTACGTATTTCTTAACTTTATAGCAATTCACATGTTTGGCCCCTCCCAAACAAACCTGGCTACGCTGCTGCAACTCGACGCACTCTTCGTACGGGACGTCATTGTGACACTCACGGACGCCAAACTGATGAGCTGGTGAAGGCTGTCCACGGTAAACTGAGCATTTCCGAAAGCACCGCATAAGACCTACTTGTGTGCGCAGTTTTTTTTCTTACGCCATATGCAAAATTAACATTGCAACGGACCTTGTTACTTTATTCAAGCGTCGGTCAAATGAAATTGTGAAATTATTGTTTAAGTAAATACGTCACCAATGTTCTAACTTTACACGCATATTCATTAAAACATAACAGAAAGCCAAGTCCAATATAATTATTTCGAAATTCAAGAAAGTTTACCTAACGCTTTTAATTAAATGTTACGACGTGGAACCACTTTGCCTCCACCGTTGCCAACTTTACAGGGCGCATGCCAGTCACTGTGTTCCTAATATACATATATGGAGATAGGGGCAGTGCCAATTTTCAAAGGTTGTTATCAAAAGTGCTCCCTTTACCGTGAACAGTCTATAATAACGTGAAAGTGATATGTTGGTTATAGTGGGGGAGAAATCTTCAAGTAGATTCAGCATTTCTCGTTCCCGAAACCTGAAGGTTTAGGAAATACGGAGATATTTCGTATTTTGTACTTGCGGCACCGTTTTTTGTAACTACGGAACGCGTTCCTGTATATTAACTGTACGTTTAGATAAACATTTCCATGAATATGCGTAAATTTTAAAAATGTATAATTCCTGTTATTGTGTTCACTCACTAGATATACAGTAGAGAACACTATAGAAGACGCGCAGCATTCGCGAAAAATCGTCGCTCGACCAAAGGTAGCTGAGTAGTTCTTTGCATGTTGTGGCGTGGTTGTGCCATGGCCCCAGCTCTTTCTCACGACCATACGGAAGAGAGTACAGAGGGGTGGAAATCAAGGATACAAAATTGTGGAGAAATTTAGAAATGGCCTCGTTTCTAGTATGAAATACTTTATATTCAGTTTTTCAGTGGTGAAGATATGAAGGCACTTGAGTTCCGTTCCCTGTCGGGTATAGGTTCCTCTTGAAGTCTGGAAAATTTCATTTTCGGTTCCAGGACTCGATGTTACGGTGTGAATTTTTCCATCGTCACACTTTGTAAGACGGCGGTGAACTACTGTAGGATTATAATGCATCTATGTTTGAGGTCGTAACACGTATTTTGGATGGCGAGTTTCTGTGGCGTCTGCACACGTAAGTTTGGGTTAGCTTCCCGGAAGAAGCGGGAATCTTAAAGATAATTAGTTTCAAAAATGTTCACTTCAGGAGTCCTTGGAGTTCCGCGGATATCACCTTAGGGTCACATTTCCCAAATACCACACAACACAAGGGCACCGTGTATGGTAACTTGGTTCAAGCTGGGCTAGTAGACCGTGCAACACTGGGAGTTACGCTTTTTATTGTAACGACGAGAATAACCCACGGACGGCGCCTTCATTTAGGCGGCAGCGAGAGATAGCTGCGCGGGACTATAATAATGTTATCATTTCTGGGGCGGTGTCCGAGGCAGCGGCCCCATTAAGGCGTCTCTCCGGAGCGACTAATTAAAAACCTGCCCGCCCTCCCTTCACCGGCCAACCTAGCTCATCTGCACGCCGCGCCGTGCCGAAGACAGCCGCACAATGAGACTCAACAGCTCAGGACAACGTCCCAGTCATCAGTCTTCATTACGCCCTTGCGACCTGGCCCGCGGAGGCGGCTTGGATACCGTCACTTTGAATCCGCAGTATACACCCCCTTCTCTCTCTCTCTCTCTCGCAACCCCTTATCGCCGCCAGCAGCACGGCAAAAGGAATCTCCGCGACTCCACGCTTAAGAATAATCACTAATCAAAAACTGTTTGACTCCTCAAAGTCACGTCTGGTTATAAGGAAGAATTGTGATGGGCTCTTTAAGAGAGTGTTACATGCATGACCGGCAAGCTGAATCTCTCGCAAATTAGCTCTGTAATGGTAGGGCATTATTACACGTGATACAAGCTATTGGTTTGATCTACATATCACTTTCCCCTTTTACCTTAAGGCAATTGTGCAATAAAGCCCTGAAAATTGCATTGTTTTTACAATTTCGCTATTTTTCTCTTTTAATATAGTTAATAAAATAATAAGTGTAGATGTAGATTGTTGTATTTTAACTTTCCTGAAAAAAAAATTGTATTCCCAGAACATTTGGAGGAAGTTCAGGTATTATGGAATACCCCTTGTTTTCTAGTGCAGGCGTCCTGATCTCGCAGTAACAGACTGAACGAACTACTTCTACATAGCGCTGGAAAACGTCGGTACAAAAAAAGTATAATGTTGCTGCAACAAAAAATACTATTGAGGCATTTCTTTCATCGTTTATATTGTAGAAACATAGATAAAGTTGACACAATGTTACTCAATATTAACCATTTACAAAGTATTATATTACTCTAATGCAAACATACTGTTAAATAATTAATGTTAATAAAGCCTCTAAGTAATGTTTCTGCAACCAAAAGTAGTATTACGCTAAAAGTAACAGGAACAACAAAGTATTTTGTGGTACTGCAACTTAACAAAAATGTCCAGCCAACCAACACAAGGTCACAATGACTTGGCGTTGTAAAAATGACGGATAGTAGTGAACAGCATACTTAAGATTAACGATTAGAAAATTAACGACTGAAATTAATCGTTAAAAAGTTTGTAATTTTTAACTTATTAGTTAATTCTATAACGTATCAACTTTTAAATTGTAATAGTTAAAATATCTGGTTAACGATTAAAACTAACGTTAGTTATCTTTGCAATGGCCTGTAGGCCAAACGTGACAACGAAATATATGCAAATGCCATTAATATCATGACAAACTCCTTAAAAATACGCAACGTATTTAACGGCCTACAAGTTATACAGCACAATAAACAGACCATGTACTGAATCGCAGATCATATTTATTAACACGCAACGCGATTGTGAGGTAGGCGAGATGCCCTCGTCACGATCTATAGATACAATATCTCACTACGCAAAAATCACAGTTGCACAGTTGATGTTCCTCGTGTGGCATGCTGCGCATTACGATTTCTTTTGTTAGTCACTGCACCGGTCTGCTTTCGTGCTAAGTTGGGCTATAAGAGTTCATTTTAGAAGTTTCATTTCAAATGGTTTTGTAGATAATGGTTAATTCGTCGGTTTTTGATAATTACGCCTATCTGATACGGCATCCAGTAACCAAGTTGGGGTAACTTTTTCTGGGACTGTAAATTGTGATTTTTTTTGTGTTTTGAATAAACACCGACAAAAAACTTTTTGGGACTTTATTTTAACTGTAAAACTGTTGTTGGTCTTTAACTTCTAACTTTAATCGGTTAATTTGAGTGGATTTAACTTGTAACTTGTATAAGTTAACTTTCTCTTATTCTATCTTTAAGTTTAATCAGTTAGCTTATTTTGTTAACTTTCACTAGTATGGTGAACAGCGATAACCTCGTAAAATGAAACCAATATATTTAAAATTTATAGCATATTTTGAAAACTAAATGTTGTTCAGACCAGCTCTCAAGCCTTGTAAAGCAGTTTACGTGTGCCTATTATGCATATATTTATAGAGCATAAGGTATTTCCACGTAACGAAAGAGAACTGTAATTTGTCGTTATGTTGTGTTAATACGTACTATATGAAACGTAATGTAACAAGTCAAAGGAGCACAGTTGGTAACACGTCGTGAAGTGGAGAACGTTATACGTTAACGGCGCGGGTTCGATTCCCCTTACACCTGTAATTTTTTTCGTTGGTAATATTTCTTTTTGTTACAAAATATGTGTATTAGATATATTTTACACTGCAATGTTTATTTAAAGGAAAATACAATACAAGAAAAATGTTGACACATACGTTGACATCAATTAAACACCATAATTATTTTGCTGTAATACAAAATTTGTCTTGACGCAACATAAAATTTGTTTTGCGGTAACATTAACACCACATTAATGTTGCCAATATATTAAGGAGGTAATTATGTCACAAAAATACTAAATCTTACAGTAACATTAATAGCTTAACCTCGTATGTATTATATTAGCAGCAACATTAAATACTGACTGCTCACAGATAACAAAAAATTAATGTTTTTGTAACACTTATACTGTTACCACAACATTGGACTTTTTTCTGTGCAGTGGCTCCAACAATCAGTAGTACTGTATGGCCGTTCTGTGGCAGTTTGTTTTTCATGTTTTGAAAATTTTATTAGATACGTGTTTGGAGTAAGTTATATATGCCTCAGATATGTATTTCATTCTGCTGTAAAATTTTCTCCGCAATAGGCTATTATAACAAATATATAGTACTTTATTCTAACGTGTAAATAATACTGCAAATGTCAAAATGGCCAGGAGGGCGTTATGATATACTTACTCATAATACCCGTTGGTTTTCACAGGTATTCCATATCCCCCGAAATCTCTCTTCTTCATATTCCTAAGAAAAAATATGCTTTCTAGTCACTTCGAGATCATAAATGAACGCGCATCTACCGCAAAATACGAGGTTCCGTTGCCTTCAGGCAATCCTTCAAATAGTAACACCTTAGGACACCATCCACGTGTTTCTTTGTACAAGTGTTAGAACCTCCAAGGAATGCTCGACTTGTCCTTCCGCATAACATCTCACCTCCACCAAAGATAAAAAAAAGTAATAGTACAGAGGGACAAGGCCAGAAACATAAGCAGTCATCACTGACACCTCTTCTCTTCAGAACAATAAATAAAACATTAAACTCAACAGAAAATTTAAGAAATATGATAAAGCGAAGAGAGCAGAAGTGGCGACGATTCCTTGCATTCCGATACTTCAGAAGTTTCTGACTGTGACAATCACCACAAGAATCAAGATGAAGAAGATATGCTATGTGTGTTATGTTTCGGACATTTTTCAGCGGAAACAAAAGAGGGAAATATGGTTCCAGTGAGTTCTGTGCTGTGAATGGACTGAATATCCGAAGAGGAAAGCAACAAACATTCCTCTGCGATTTTGTAATGGCAAATATAAAGATAAATAATTTATAACTCTTCAAGACCTACAGTTTTGGGTATAATTTTATTAATAAATACAGGTTTCTTGAAAAGAAATATTATTTTTCCGGATTACCCCCAAATATTCTATTTGACCCTCAAATCACGCATTTCCATTAAAACAATAGTTTTTGCAGAACGTTTAAAGCGTTGGGCCATTAACAGCATCACACTTTCTTATTTATTGTTTCTCTGAAACGAATCAAAAATAAGGTAAAGAAATTCAATTGGTAATTCGGAAAGAGTAAATGGTATTCAACAATACGCGAAATTCCTTTATTTTCTGAGGTACATGTTTACGCGCAAAAATTTATCATACAAATCCTGTAAGTCAGCAAATATCAAACTGCGGTCCGCTTATTCCTGGGGGCCATTGAGGTTATAGTCAGGGGTCCGCAAGTTAAACTTGGTTTTATTTATTTTCCTTCGGTTTGAAAAAAATAATACAATTCTGAAATTATGCTGTAACTATAGAACTTCTTTTGTTACTTATGAAACTGGTTTTTGCCGAATTTGTTGTTAACTCAACTTGAGATTGTTACAATTTGTATGGTGAAAAATATATTGGTTGTATACATGAAAATGTTGTCTTAGCTAGTATTAAAGAATCTTTTGGGGGTCCAGAAAAAGTACATCATATCAGAGGGGTCCTCGAAATCACAAGATTTTAGAACCACTGCTTTAAATGAATGGCAAATAATTATAAGTGTGAAAAAGTTACCTACAAAAGCAGTCAACGTGTGAGTGTTTTTTTCAAGTGAAATAAATGCTAAAGTGTTTTTGGAAAACCGTATCTTGTTCTGAATCTCTTAGCGATGAATAATTAGTTTTTAATATTTTTATTCACATACAAATAAAATTGTACTCTTCCGTTCAAAAACATAAGTGCGTGGTAGGTCGTCACTCATTTTATACCAGTGCTTATTCAAATTGCTATTATATATAATTCCTTTTTTCTTATTACCATTGACATTCCGATTCTTTTAAAATTCTATAAAACTCATAAGATTCAATGTACGTATGTAAAATACACTTTCAAGAAACAATCAAAATCACTGGCAGTGAGAGAATGAAGTATGATTGAAATGTCCCTGTACCAGTTCAAAAGTGCTTTGGTATTTAAGGAACGAATATGCTAGAGAAAACTAGTCGTATGTCAGGTTATAGTGGCAAGTGTTCTTTAAAATATAGAGCTAAGTATGGAGCTCTAATGATAGGAATCTAATGACAGAAGACTAGTAAATGATCAAGGCATACAAAGAAAATGTAAGTAAGCAGTCGAAGAATATTAAATAGATAACACGAAATATTGAAGAACGGAAGAGAAGAATGTATGAGGCAATCATACGTAGTCCGATGTCGTTAGATTTTATCAGACAGGCTGGTTTACGAAGCTTTGGAAGAGCAAACTAACCATGTATAGGCTGTCGACGGTTAGTTGAGCTCATTTGAAAGCCATTTTTATGGTCTAATTTTTTTTTGTGTTGTATCCTTCCACTAGATGTATGACTAACATTGTCATGGAGCATCTCACACTATTCGTGCGTAATTCAAGTGTAAATTGTGGAATATTTAAAGAAGTAAATGTATAAATACAATCTCTCAGTACGCAAAAAGCACAGTTGCGCAGTTGATGCTCCACGTGCGGCATGCTGCGCANTCAACTACATATAACTTTCCTACTTTACCTTAAGGTAATTGTGCAATAAACCCCTAAAAATTGCATGGTTTTTACAATTTCACTATTTTTCTCTTTTAATGCAGTTAATAAAATAATAATTGTAGATGTAGATAGTTGTATTTTAACTTTCCTGAAAAAAAATTGTATTTCCAGAACATTTGGAGGAAGTTCAGGTATTATGGAATATGCAGAGAATATGGAATATCCCTTGTTTTCTAGTGCAAGCGTCCTGATCTAGTAGTAACAGACTGAATGAACTACTTCTACATAGCTCCAGAAAACATCGGTACACGAAAAAAAATATAATGTTGCTGCAACAAAAAATACTATTGAGGCATTTCTTTTGTCGTTTATATTGTAGGAACATAGATAAAGTTGTCACAATGTTACTCAATACTAACCATTTACAAAGTATTTTATTACTCTAATGCAAACATACTGTTAAAGAATTAATGTTAATAAAGCCTCTTAGTAATGTTTCCGCAACCAAAAGTAGTATTAGGCTAAAAGTAACAGGAACAACAAAGTATTTTGTGTTACTGCGACTATTGACAAAAATGTCCAGCCAACACAAGGTCTCACTGACTTGGCATTGTAAAAATGGTGGATAGTAGTGAACATCATACTTGGGATTAACGACTAGAAAATTAACGATTAAAATTAATCGTAAAACAAATTTGTAATTTGAAAAAAATAATAAAAATTTTGAAGTTATGCTGTAACTATAGAATTTCTTTTGTTACTAATGAAACTGGTTTTTGCTGAATTTGTTGTAAACTCAACTTGAAATTGTTACAATTTGTATGGTGAAAAATATATTGGTTGTATACATGAAAATATTGTCTTAGCTAGTATTAAAGAATCTTTTGGGGGTCCGGAAAAAGTACATCATATCAGAGGGATCCTCAAAATCACAAAATTTTAGAACCACTGCTTTAAATGAATGGAAAATAATTATAATTGTGTAAAAGTTACCTACAAAAGCAGTCAACGTGTGAGTGTTTTTTTTCAAGTGAAATAAATGCTAAAGTGTTTTTGTAAAACCGTATCTTGATCTGAATCTCTTAGCAATGACTAATTAGTTTTTAATATTTTTATTCACATACACATAAAATTGTACTCTTCCGTTCAAAAAAATAAGTGCGTGGTAGGTCGTCACTCATTTTATACCAGTGCTTATTCAAATTGCTTTTATATATAATTCCTTTTTTTTATTACCATTGACATTCCGATTCTTTTAAAATTCTATAAAACTGTTAAGATTAAATGTACGTATGTATAATACACTCTCAAGGAACAATCAAAATCACTGGTAGTGAGAGAATGAAGTATGATTGAAATGTATCTGTACCAGTTCAAAAGTGCTGTGGTATTTAATGAACAAATATGGACTTAGTATCGTGCTAGAGAAAACTAGTCGTATGTCAGGTTATAGTGGCAAGTGTTCTTTAAAATATAGAGCTAAGTATGGAGCTCTAATGAGAGGAATCTAATGACAGAAGACTAGTAAATGATCAAGGCATACAAACAAAATGTAAGTAAGGAGTCGAAGAATATTAAATAGATAACACGAAATATTGAAGTGCGGAAGAGAAGAATGTATGAGGCAATCATACGTAGTCCGATGTGGGTAGATTTTATCAGACAGGCTGGTTTACGAAGCTTTGGAAGAGCAAACTAACCAAGTATAGGCCGTCGACGGTTAGTTGAGCTCATTTGAAAGCCCTTTTTATGGTCTAATTTTTTTTCGTGTTGTATCCTTCCGCTAGATGTATGACTAACATTGTCATGGAGCATCTCACACTATTCGTGCGTCATTCAAGTGTAAATTGCGGAATATTTAAAGAAGTTAATGTATAAATACAATCTCTCAGTACGCAAAAAGCACAGTTGCGCAGTTGATGCTCCACGTGCGGCATGCTGCGCATTGGCAAAGTTGAATTGACATATGGCGGATGCGTCTGCAGTGTGCATGAAAGTAGTTCTTGGGCAGAACTGTCAGAAGTGCTCAGTTCATCGTGAAAAGCCTATAGTCGTTTGTGTCTATTACAACTTCCAAAAACCACGCACTATTTAAACTAGAATCTTTTGTAATGAANTAAACTAGAATCTTTTTTAATGAAAAATGAAAGACGATGTAATGTTTCCCATTCGTAAATTTCCTTATTGAAATTTTAATGTGGTCGTTTAAACGTGTCAAAGTCGGCACAAAACGCTGTAAGTAATGCTCTGTTTACTATATTTATACTTCTGTAAAACGGTGTTTCAAACTACAGCGACAATGCTGTCTCTTTTCTGAACAGGTTGCTGTATTGGCACTTTGTAGATACCGCGAAGCTTGTTTACGCTATTTTCCAACGTCGTCGCAATGCTTACTTAGACCTACTGTGACCTTGAGAAGTTTAATATTGTTCTATTTTGGGATTTCCCACTAAGCCAAAGGTTATGCGAAGAGTTTGTCACAAATAAGGAAACTGAGGCAAAAGTTTAGAATAATTTAAATTATTTTGTCTAAAAATTAATGGGTAGTGAAGTGACTTGATTACATATTAATTCTTTAGCCTAGTATCCTTTAACCTGACGGCATAGACCAGTGGTCTTCAAACTGATGTCAGTGGGCCACTGGTTGTCCTTGAATAAGTCCTAGGTGGTCCGCGATATAAATGTTCTGATTCATTTTATTTATTGATTNCAGAAGTGCTCAGTTCATCGTGAAAAGCCTATAGTCGTTTGTGTCTATTACAACTTCCAAAAACCACGCACTATTTCAACTAGAATCTTTTGTAATGAAAAATGAAAGACGATGTAATGTTTCCCATTCGTAAATTCGTTATTGAAATTTTAATGTGGTCGTTTAAACGTGTCAAAGTCGGCACAAAACGCTGTAAGTGACCCTCTGTTAACTATATTTATACTTCTGTAAAACAGTGTTTCAAACTACAGCGACAATGCTGTCTCTTTTCTGAACAGGTTGCTGTATTGGCACTTTATAGATACCGCGAAGCTTGTTTACGCTATTTTCCAACGTCGTCGCAATCCTTACTTAGACCTACTGTGACCTTGAGAAGTTTAATATTGTTCTATTTTGGGATTTCCCACTAAACCAAAGGTTATGTGAAGAGTTTGTCACAAATAAGGAAACTGAGGCAAAAGTTTAGAATAATTTAAATTATTTAGTCTAAAAATTAATGGGTAGTGAAGTGACTTGATTACATATTAATTCTTTAGCCTAGTATCCTGTAACCTGACGGCATAGACCAGTGGTCTTCAAACTGATGTCAGAGGGCCACTGGTTGTCCTTGAATAAGTCCTAGGTGGTCCGCGATATAAATGTTCTGATTCATTTTATTTATTGATTTAAACTTTTCTACTATTGTATTACTAAAAATCATGTTTTTAAGGTGATAATTCATTTTAATGAGTAGTTAGATCAGTATTCTTACGTTTTGCTACTTGAATGAAAGAGGTGCCAACAAAGTAATCCGTGTTGATTTGACAGTCTATACGGGGTGGTCCATGGTGAAGGAAAGTCTGAGAAACAGTGACATTGCGGTTGAGATAATTTTAAAAATTGTTTTATTTGACAAATTATTACGGAACATAATTTAAAACACAAAATCGATTGGTGAAATGGTGATTTAGGCAATGACGAGAAAATGTGACAAAAGGAATAAACACAAAGATGAAGAGGATGAAGAAAACGACGTCTGTGGAAAATATCACGAAGAACGTATAGGAAGTGATTACAAAGTAAAATAATAAAAATTATTATTACTGGAATGAGCAGCAAAGTAAGAGGGTGGACGATAATAAGGATGACTGCTATTTCACAAAGAGAAGTGCATACAATATTTTCCACAGAAGCTACAGAATAGTGAAACGTCCACGAGTCAATGTTTGAAAACTTCGCGATGGCAGGTAAGTGCCTTTGATGACTGACACTTGTGCAAACACCGAAACCGTTGCAGTTGTATTTCGAAGCATTAATTTTTTTTTTTTAGTCAAGTCACAAAAAAATGTCCGATTTAATGAGTGTTGCACTACAGCGACAACATATATATATATTCAGTTTAAATAACTCAATAATTAGTGAAGTCATACTCACTGCTCAACGATTCAGTTTCGCCGATATTTTTGCGATTGCTACATTTGCATAATTAATTCCCCTTACTTCAGAGAACATTTTTTCTAGGCAATCGTAGTGAAATCAGTCAGAAATTCGAAAGTGTCTTCTCAAAATGAGTCATACGGGCTAAACGCACCACACAAGTTCGGTACCTAGCTCAAATATATCCTATTAACTAAATCATAAAACCTTGTCTCATCGTCTTTACAAGGCCTAATTGCTTTACGGACATCTGGAAAGCGATAAATAATGCAGAATTGTGTCTTAAATAATGCTTTACTTGATTTTGCTTCTGCAAGAAATGTTTTGTCCTTTCTCCAGTTGTTTGGATTCTTATAGAAAATTCTTAAAGTCATTAGTATCTTCACACCTTTCGTAAATCTCGTTCACTGCAAACGGTATCCGTGGCTAAGGTTAATGTTGTGGGTTCCTACAATTCCACTGAAGCACATGCGATCCCGACATTAAAATACCATAATCGTGAAAGTAACGGCTAAACACCAAAAAAAAAAAAATTAAAAATAAAAGGCCGCAGCACTCGGCTGGCAATTACCAGCGCAGGGAGAGGAGTGCAGTTTTTTTTAATGTCGCGCGTGGCCTGCGATACTTTCCTAGCGTAATTAACTCTTCTGAGCGCGCGGCANCCCAGCAGGTTTCATAAGCCCGCCGTAATGCCCCTCCAACCCTCCCCACGCACAGCAGCCGGGCCTAGCCCGTCATCCCCAGAGAACAAGGCGCGGCTAGGCGACGGGCGAGGAGGGTTAAGGGGAGCCGTTATAAATTATGGCGAAATGATTGTCTGTGTGTGTGTTTGGTTTTTTTCTGTAGTTCCCTAGAAGGGGGCCCGGAGCGGCGCAACAACGAAACGCTGCCCACCACTTAACGGAATTAAAACATTGCGCAACTGTTTGCTCCTCCCGTGACGTCACTTGCATCACGTGACCCACTGTATTACCTCTCCTACCTCCCCTTCCCACCGTCATTGCGCCCATCCTACGTGCCCAGCCAGCCCTAGAAGAAGGATGTCCGCGCGGACGCCATTGCTAGATATCTGGTTCGTTGTCAGTGCAGAGTTCATTCTCCCCGTGCATCGACTGCGCCGAAACCACTTCTCTTGAAACAATCAGGTTTATTGTTCGCGAAAGAAAAGTAAACTGTTTCGTTATGCAAATGGCATTTCGCGGTGAAGCCGGTTTCGACGACAAAAAGATGTCCATAGCGCAGCTGTTTAGAGCGCAAGTAAATTTTGCGTGGGATTCTGGGTTAAAACCGGGTGAAGCATAGATGATTCTGCTCTTAGGGTTATTGTATATCGTTAGTTTGGCAACCTCTTCGCCCACCCAATGAGAATTTCAGTTTTAACAACCATCGAAACAATAAACTTCCAAGGTGTGTCAGGTCGGATGAATAATTTTGCTTATCCTATCACTTCCTTCCGTAGAGCACACGTGTGGGAAAGGTAATTTTTTTGCCTCTGAAAAATCCCCAACCAGGCCAGAAATGGAAACCGGGAACTCCAGACCCCTAGTCAGGTTTCTGGTTCGTTTGCCTGAAGGAACCTGGCTGTTTAACGTAATGGGAAGGAACAGTAAAATAACGTCATAGGTAGGGTTTGACAACGCACAGTTGGGCACAGAGGCTCCAAACGATGCGACTTCCTGGTTACGTCAGCAGTTGAACTGTCACAATCGTCGGCACGACAGCCGTATCATGCTCGCTTGGGGCCGTAGTAGCAGTGATCTGTCGCAGCTACTAAGTTGCTTGCAGCCGGGATGTTTGGTAAGTAGGACAATGTAGCTAAGTTACTGGTGGTATAACACAGCCATTGTGACCTCATAGAAAGTGCTATTCACTTGTAAAGCTAACATTACTTTGGCTTTACTTGTAGTACTTCAAGCAGTTCACCCGCCAAGAAATTGTTACCCAAAACAGATATAAGGTAATGCGTTGACTTTTAACATCAGTACAAAAAACAGTTTTGTGGTTTGCTGTCAAAAGTTCTGGCTTTGTACTGCTGAGCCAATGTAAGCGGAATATAATTTGAACTTGCCACAGAACGACGCAAATGTAAANAGTTCTGGCTTTGTACTGCTGAGCCAATGTAAGCGGAATATAATTTGAACTTGCCACAGAACGACGCAAATGTAAATACATGCTGTCAATCCTACCACGTACGGCAGCCATAGACAGAGAAATGCGCTTTATCAAAATAATGTCGAAATTTACTGAAAACTCGTTTTTGGCGTCGATTTTTTCTGGTGTGTACACCTACTTTATAATCAGTCATTCTGCACTCCATACACAATCATTTCGCCTCACTGAAACCATTTAACAAGGTGGAATGGGATAAATCATCTCATTCAGTCAAGCGTACACAGTCGCGTGCATAACGCTCAAGAAAGTTATTTTCGGTCAGCACGGCACACTGTCCCGTGGTCTTCTGTTGGTGTCTGATTCGTATACCGTACTGGTGCTCAAGATAATGACTGGTTCTCAATTCTAGACCCTATCACAAAGCCTACACCGCCTTGCTGTGATAACGGAACAAGTGTTATGTTGCCTGAAGGTGTAGCGCGAATCAAATTATTTATTATTTGCATTACCTGAAACCATTAATTAAATCGAGTCTGAAAGGGTATGAAAAAAAGTGTCGTTCGTTGGTATGAGTGATTAGTAGAAGAACGTAAATTTTCTTAACACGTTGTACGGGATGTTAGGCTGCAATCACGTAGGTAGTAAGTAGTCTTTATTGCTACTTTTATAAATGGAGTCCAGGCAGTTTTTTTGACACTGCCTGGATAGTAATTAGCCAGTACTACATAAATTTAATTATGATGTGGCCATTTGATGTGAAATTTAGTTCAAAGAATGGAAAGAACCCCGTACAAAGACAGTGGGCAGTAAATAAATCAATAATTGAGAGCCGAGTATGCAGAGAATTCAGAATTTAGATGGGTGCCAAATAAATTCGAGGAATTTGCAGACATTTTGTGATGAGTCACTGGACTATAAAAGATGTTATTAAAAACTCTTCAGGTAATAACCATGGATATACACCTCCATCGCGGTTTAAAAAGGTGACCTTATTCATCCTACATTCAGTTGTTCACTTCCAGTTTGAAAAACAAGTGAAATGACTTTACTGTCAGAGTATCACTGAAATTATTTATAGGTAGACCATGTCCTCAATATCTTAATTTTGAACGATTTGTTTAAATCCTCACATACTCAATACCCAGTTAAAATTTTGTCAACTTCAGTATTTAATTGTTACAGTTTTTCCGAACAGAAAAGAAGCAGAATTAATTCAATATTTGTCTCTTGTCTAATGTATATGCACATCCAGGAAACGAATGAAATGATTGTGGAAAGATGTGACATTTATTTAAGCGCTAA
This sequence comes from Clitarchus hookeri, assembly GCA_002778355.1. NCBI lineage: Eukaryota > Metazoa > Arthropoda > Insecta > Phasmatodea > Phasmatidae > Clitarchus > Clitarchus hookeri. The sequence continues at coordinate 38,721 of NQII01004779.1, read as the reverse complement.
CATTTGACTATGTGAAAATGTCATACGCTTTCCACCCAATCCTTTCTGGGAATGCCCGTCGCTCTAAAGTCGCTTACACTTACACGCGAGCACTGAGGTCGGAAGTCCAACAAAAAATGTTTATTAACAGGTACTCTGCATTCCTATATGCGAGTTGTTCTTTGCAGCTGCGCTAAAGTAACATAACCTACACTAGGGTATTTTATTTAATTTGTACTTTCCAAACTGGAGCTCAGCACTGACATCACTTACCAATGCTTCAAGCTAGCTGTTATTCTGGGTTTACATTTATGGACTCCCGTTCTTATTCGGTTTTCTTGGCATTGCGTTTAATTTTTAGCGCACCTAGCCTAGCTCCTGTACTTAAAGCAGACTTCATGTTTAAGTGGGGCGTAGTGTATACGTACTACAGCAACATTGAAAAATATAAATTATATTATACGCTAATTTGCCAATAAAGACCAACTTACACGGATAAAGCGCGCATCTTTGTCATGATTACGTTTAACAGAATGAACAATATTATAGTTAATTAATACTATTATCAAATCGTAACATGGTTTTGACTTTCCAAATTGTTTTATATCTTTGTTTTTGGAATATTTTATATTTAAAAATGTGTCCAATTTGTAAAAATATTTTCACAAAAACTTTCGGAAAAGTTGAAAAAATTTGTGTTTTTGGTAGAAGGGTTTTTTTTTGGGTTCGTGTAAATAGCGCTGTAAGAAAATGAAAATAGGTATAATTGAAATTTAATTTTTAACCTGTGAACTTGGAAAGTGATAATCTTTTCATTGTAAAATTGTATGCATGCAAGTTTAACGAGTTATTTTGCACAAAACATTGTAAGATATTTGTTAATATTTTCTTGATTTTTTGGCTGGTGTTACGAAATTAATTCCAAATAGTTTATTTTCCTTATAAAATGTTTTTCTAGGGAAGGGGGAAGAAGGTGTAAATATTTCTCGTCTATAAGACGTATTGTAATCGTATATATTTTCCAAACTGAACGCAAACGTTCGTTGGCTGAACCTGCTTATTATTTAATTGAAAACTTAACTTCCAGCGCAAAGTGTCAATTTTTTCCTAGTAAAAACCTCTATTATTTATGTTTTAAATAAATGTGAATTATCACCCGTGTATTTAAGATTCAGGATACGTTTACACTCACCTTCGTTGTGGGAGCTCAACCTTGCCTCTGAAGCAGGAATGTCAACTCTAAGAACGGCTCAGTAAGCCTCGTAAACAAACACCCCTTACTCATTCGCTTACTTGCATTCAGACTGAAGAATAACTTAATAATAATCCTTTCTGTTCCATTCAGAAACAGCATCAACACAGTCGTATGTACTCCATTTAGAGAATAATTTCATTCCGGATTGAACTCGGAGTGGGTTGAAGAGTCCCGATTGAAACTTGATCCTAAACATATCCAGGCCACACTGAAATAGAACAGGAGAGAGATAATACGTCCGGTCTTCAACAGGGACTGAAATGTGGAATCTGGAATTCGCAAGTTTACTTTTTAACACCCGACTTGTCTGAAATAAAATAAAAAAGACGAAACTATCGCCTTGCCTAATCAATATTGCTCACAGGTGTTTGGAGGCTAGAAATATTTCTGAAACGTTGAAAATCAGTAATGACATAACATTTTCATAGTGAGATAAAACTGGGCAAATAATTAGTAATTCATGAATAGTTCTATCTGTGGTTTGAAATTTCACCTAGTACAATCATTTTTTTTTTCACTTCAACTTCTCTCTTTCTTCACTAAATTCATTAGAAGTATTACATTTTACTGTATATACGCAAAACAATTCCTTATTCAGTTTAAGGTGGTTTCAGATATTGGCCAGTCCAAGCTTAGTACTACCCGAAATTTTACTCTAAACATGGTTAATATTTATTTGAACATTGCTTTATATGCTTCCGTTTCTCTTAAATGTTATGACTGACTGCCTGCGCTATAAACGTAGAAAATATTTTCACATATTTATTTGTTGGTATTTACACTGTTAGAATAAGTGTCCGTGAAATTACTGAAAGTGCCGTTTATACATTATCCAGATATCTTCCTGAAATGATGGATGGACTTTCCGTTATTTTCAATAACGTTCAGTCCGTAAATTTTACATAAATTCCCGCGAATTTACGAAACGTGTACATAAANACTCCGTAAATTTTACATAAATTTCCGCGAATTTACGAAACGTGTCCATAAACTTGCAAGTTTTTTTTTTTTTAATCTGCTCTTTGTAAAATTTGATACAAAAAAAAAAACCTTTTAATTTCGTTATGTGGGTGTTTCTCTGTGTATAAAAATTACTGAAAAAAGTTGAAAAATGTTTTTCTGGTAGCGGGTTTTAAACTCGGAAAATAAAATTATAGTCTAACACCCTACCCTCTCACCTACCACACTTTTACAAGAGAAATTATTGTGAATAAGGAATGTATGAAGAATGATGTATGTAAACATCTCAGTCATGTTAGAGTGTTTGCGAGATTATTTTATTTCAGTTTTACAAACAGGGATACGAAAAATAGTTTTNAAAGTGCCGTTTATACATTATCCAGATATCTTCCTGAAATGATGGATGGACTTTCCGTTATTTTCAATAACGTTCACTCCGTAAATTTTACATAAATTTCCGCGAATTTACGAAACGTGTCCATAAACTTGCAAGTTTTTTTTTTTTTAATCTGCTCTTTGTAAAATTTGATACAAAAAAAAAAACCTTTTAATTTCGTTATGTGGGTGTTTCTCTGTGTATAAAAATTACTGAAAAAAGTTGAAAAATGTTTTTCTGGTAGCGGGTTTTAAACTCGGAAAATAAAATTATAGTCTAACACCCTACCCTCTCACCTACCACACTTTTACAAGAGAAATTATTGTGAATAAGGAATGTATGAAGAATGATGTATGTAAACATCTCAGTCATGTTAGAGTGTTTGCGAGATTATTTTATTTCAGTTTTACAAACAGGGATACGAAAAATAGTTTTATTTTTTCATAATGTTTTTCCCTGTGTATAACAGAGAAATTAAACAAAGTTATAAAATTTTGTCCTATATTGGGATTGTAACACGAATCGACAAATTAACACTCAATAACTGGAACCACCCACATAGCACAGGGTATCCACTGGATATCCCAATTAATTCCACAATATCTTAAAGTCAACTACTTCCTGAGGTGAATATCTTCAGGATATCCGTTGGATATTAAGTAGTATATATCAGTTCGTACCACCCTGGATATCCATTAGATGTAACAAAACCTCCAATGGCCATTACTTATGATAAGTGTCTAAATCTAAACATGTATATAGGATATCTATATCCTTGTTTGGATATTGTACGTACATTTGGATATATTTGGCAGTATTTTGTATGTAACTTGGCTATTCCTGGATGTCACTGGATATCCAGAACGTCCATGGGGACATCCATTAGATATTCTTTGGATGTCTGTGAGCTATATGGGCACTCGCCTACCCACATTTACACAAAGTACTGTATTTCGTAAATATGGATTTTACACGTTAGTGACGAACGAGCCTCTCTTATTCAATTTCTGTTAGAGCGCTAGCTATTTTGTTTTAATTGCGCTTTATTAAACGAGATAACGGATAAATTGTTTTATTTTCGTTGTGTGCGTATTGCACTGTGTATAAAGAAGATATTATCCTGTAGCAGAATTTGAAAAAGAAAGACTTGGCACTCAATGAGTGGTTTGCTACTCACCTACTACTATTTTACACGAAGTAGTATTGTGAAGATGCATTTTATACGCTTCAGGTAACATCGGCATTGTTCGTGTCTCAAAATAGAAGCCATAAGAATAAGAACAGCTTCCATATTTTATATTTACGGAGCTCATTTCCGTTATTCCTCATCACAGAGTGCCTTTCCGTAAAATAACTCTTCATCTCCGTAAAGGTTTCCGAAAATCTACAGACATTTCTAAGATTGTATAAACAATTTTCATACCAAAAGAAGTTCGGTGTTGCAGCGCCGGAAATTTACGGGATTTAATTTTCTCACGCTAAGCGAAAGCCGCCATTGTATTCTGTGCAGCTATAAAATTACGTGGAATATTTTTATTTCGTGACAAATAAAGGGACGTTAAAATCACAAGCCCGTCAGTCTCCCAGTAACCTTCGTCTTCAACAGATATAAGTTATTGGCGCAGATACACAGTAACAGTTCGTGCAACACGCTTTTCGGATATTTTCATGCACTATTGATGTTAGAACATTTAACTTCAAATATGCGAACGTTATAGGTCGTAGGTGGTAATATTCTGGAACAATGCGAACACACGCGTTATACTGTACGACACCAAGACTACCTCGCGAGTGTTTTTTATTCATTTTACAGTTGCAATAAAAACTTTTCTCTACTTCAAAACGTAAACTTGCTGAGTCTCATCGGAGAGGCCATTTTATTCTTCTGCCCTTGTACTCTGCTATTGGTGGCAGGAAAAAAAAAGAAAACAGAGGGAAGGATATAAAAACTTACTTTTTTGTGGCTAAATTAATTTACTGCGGACTCGATATTCTTTTTATGGTTCCTTCTACGTGCTCTTTCTTCGCCCTTTCCCCCTCCAACGCTCCCCTCTTTTTCCCAGTTCCTTATTTCATCACATGTGCCTTTCTCGACCCTTCTTCTCCCCGATGACGTCTTGCAGAGCAAAGAGTTCGTTACCGGCTTGGCGCAGTGGGAGGGGGTTGGTTCTGAATGGCGGGGGCAGGCGGAATACCAGGGGCTAGGTTTGTTTTGGTTAGAGGGGTTGGAGAGGGTTCGGAGGGTTGGAATTAATTTAGCGCGATGTGCAAGTGGCCTCCCTGGCGAGAGTGCACCGTGGTCTCCATGACGTCACCCTCCTCACTCGCCGTAGCCTTTTTCTTCACTCATTCTTTACAGCTGCATACCTTCGTCAGACATCGAGCGCTCGCGACCGGGAAAGTAGCACGGCGATTTCCGTGTATAGGCATATATTTATTTTTCCTTAATTACGCATTGCATCTTAAGGCGCCCGCCTACATGGAACAGTTTTCCAAGTCTAAGGCAGAAAAACGGGGGAGAAATAAGGGTTACATTGTTAAGCGCATCTAGTACGCCATCGCCATCAAGTGAAAATCTCTGAACTGCCACGCAGCAGTCTCCCCGTGTAGCTTATAGTACTACTTATAGGCTATGGGACTTTAAGCGGCGACCCTACCATTTTGTTGGCGGAATGTCTGCAGCAAAGTTCAGTGCAAGGCCCTTGAATATTTTCTGTGTACTTGGCACATATTTTTTAAGCGCTTTGTAAAAGCCATATTTAACTATTTTGATGTGTTCCATAATGGTGTTTCTAACGTTCACGGCATCTTGAAAGCATTCAACGTACATCCTCTTCAGAAGCTTGTGTTCTTTTCGTAGATCAACACATTGNTGAAAGCATTCAACGTACATCCTCTTCAGAAGCTTGTGTTCTTTTCGTAGATCAACACATTGGATCCACGTTTAGTAAGGCGTATTTTGAACACTGCAGCACAGTCCAAGTGTCGGGTAGGTGTGCCATCAACAGGTAGTGTATGGAAGACGGAAGGCATGCAGTAAGAGCAGCCTACCGACCTTCACAAATGCCACTGGTCAGTGACTCAACTACTCTCATGTGATGATCCGTCCTGAGATTTTTATTACTGAGTAGCGCCCTGCGCGGTGCTAGAGCGATTTCTGTTTACACGGGAATGTTGCGGAGCTCGCGTGGTAGTGAAAACGATAGAAGCATAACTATGGTGCTATAAAAAATTTGCTGCATTCCACAAATAGAAATTTAAATATGGAATGTGTGGTATAACGAGCAAGTATTTCCTGCCGTCCTGCAGAAACCAGCACGTTTTACAAGAAACACAGAATGAGTGAGTGAAGAGAAAGAGCGGCTCTTAACATCGAGGTCTTGAGATCCGATGAGGGTGAAGCGAGGTAAGTATGGAGCAGCGCCGGAATCCAAGAGTGGTGGAAACGGGACATCCACGAGAAAACCCGCCGGCCAGTGGCATCGCCGGCCACGATTCTCACATGTGAATATTCGGGGGTGACTCCACCGGAAATCGAACCCGTTTCGCCTTTGTGGGAGGCGAGTAGCGTAACCACTACGAAACCGCGGCCCCATAAGCAAGACTGAAGTACTTCAAATAAGTTACTGAGATAATGTAAGAATAATAGGCATAGTTGTATGGATTAATATTATTTGAAGAATTTTCGGAAAGTACTATAACTAGACGAGTGGGAATATTTGTATATTCCATTTCTGTTTAAGGATGCTCAGTAAACATCAGTGGGTCTATGCTGATGAATGACAAGGGAATTTAAACAAAACAAATACACAAGAATTTTGCGTAATAAAAAAATGGGTCGTTGGGAAAGGAGGGGAGAGAGGTTTGGTAGGTAGGTAGGGCTTAACGCCTCATCGACAGTGANCAGATGTAAACAGTGGCGCTACTTTCGCCGAGCTGTCAAAAAGTGGCCTTCTTATATGGTACAGAATATACTTATAGGCTATGGGACTTTAAGCGGCGACCCTACCATTTTGTTGGCGGAATGTCTGCAGCAAAGTTCAGTGCAAGGCCCTTGAATATTTTTGTGTGTACTTGGCACATATTTTTTAAGCGCTTTGTAAAAGCCATTTTTAACTATTTTGATGTGTTCCATAATGGTGTTTCTAATGTTCACGGCATCTTGAAAGCATTCAACGTACATCCTCTTCAGAAGCTTGTGTTCTTTTCGTAGATCAACACATTGGATCCACGTTTAGTGACGCGTATTTCGAACACTGCAACACATTCCAAGTGTCGGGTAGGTGTGCCATCAACAGGTAGTGTACGGAAGACGGAAGGCATGCAGTAAGAGCAGCCTACCGACCTTCACAAATGCCACTGGTCAGTGACTCAACTACTCTCATGTGATGATCCGTCCTGAGGTTTTTATTACTGAGTAGCGCCCTACGCGGTGCTAGAGCGATTTCTGTTTACACGGGAATATTGCGGAGCTCGCGTGGTAGTGAAAACGATACAAGCATAACTATGGTGTTATTAATTATTTGCTGCATTCCACAAATATAAATATAAATTTTGAATTTGTGGTATATCGAGCAAGTATTTCCTGCCGTCCTGCAGAAACCAGCACGTTTTACAAGAAACACAGAATGAGTGAGTGAAGAGAAAGAGCGGCGCTTAACATCGAGGTCTTGAGATCCGATGAGGGTGAAGCGAGGTAAGTATGGAGCAGCGCCGGAATCCAAGAGTGGTGGAAACGGGACATCCACGAGAAAACCCGCCGGCCAGTGGCATAGCCGGCCACGATTCTCACATGTGAATATTCGGGGGTGACCACACCGGAAATCGAACCCGTTTCGCCTTTGTGGGAGGCGAGTAGCGTAACCACTACGAAACCGCGGCCCCATAAGCAAGACTGAAGTACTTCAAATAAGTTGCTGAGATAATGTAAGAATAAAAGGCATAGTTGTATGGATTAATATTATTTGACGAATTTCCGGAAAGTTCTATCACTAGACGAGTGAAAATTTTTGTATTTTCCATTTCTGCTTGAGGACGCTCAATAAATGTCAGTGGGTCTATGCTAATGAATAACAAGGGAATTTAAACAAAAAAAATACACAATAATTTTGTGTAATAAAAAATGGGTCGTTGGGAAAGGAGGGGAGAGAGGTTTGGTAGGTAGGTAGGGCTTAACGCCTCATCGACAGTGAGGTCATTAGAAACGGAGCAAGTTTCACGGAGAAGCAGGAATAGGGCAGGAATCGGCCGTGGCCTGTAGTAAGGAACTATCCCCGCATTCGCCTGGAGTGATATCGGTAAACCATGCAATACCGCAATCAGGATTGCCGGACCAGGGTACGACCCAAGGTCTTCCCGAACACGAGTCCGAATGTGAACCACTGTGCCACCTCGCTAAGAGTGCGGTGGCGTCTGTGACGTCCCTAGGATTCCCACCAGCAACTTCCCAAGACAGTTATGCTCTTCTTACACGCAGCCTGCATGTTTAAAAAAATTATAGTAAAATTATTAAAATTCTTATTTTAAATATACGTTGAATGGTAATACCAATACAATAACGCATTTTTGAAGTAATAAAAATATTAATCATAAAACCGATAGTTTTCCAATTATTTTACGTATACTAAACCGATTTGCACCTAATGGTTGTTAGATTGGATGGTATTGGGAACGCCCACTTTAAGGTTGTAGTCACATGATAGGTCTAAATATATTTCTTGTAAATTTATTTGGCAATAGTATTTAATGAGGTTTGCAAACGGAATTATTTCCCTCTATAACCGAATGCAAAAAAAAAAAAAAAAAAAAAGGAAATTCTGACTTTAAAAACTTACTCGCATAATTATTAATAATTGCTTCCATCACTTTAATAACAAACTTATCTTATTTTCATTGTAACTGTATTACGAATATTACTTTCCGACTTGGCTTTTTTATTTATTACAGCGAAAGCAGAAAATCCCGCCAATTTCAACCATCTTAATCATAATATCTATTAGCTTTATAAACTGAGGCAATTAGGTTATCCACGCCCCTTAAAACTATTCCTTGAAATTGAAAAAAGTAGCACAAGGCGTTTGTAACAGTTAACAGTACTCAAAATACACACCCTATTACTAGACAACTGGTAGCTACGTCATTTACATAGGAATGTTATAGGCGCGCGGTGAGAGGCACAGAATATCAAAGTCTGAAGTCGGATTCAATTATCGCCCCAGCGTTAAATATTTTAACTATTCTAAATAAATTTTTATACACAGTAGGACAACCGTATATAGAAATAAAGATTTTTACGTAATCTTTTTTAAGAAAAAAGGGAAGTACACAACAACTATTTAATTTACGGAGTGTTTTCGTGAATTTACGGAAATTTCTGTGAAATTTATGGAAAGTCCGTTTT